>VDFB02270651.1:766951752-766978871 GCA_007258455.2 Sequoia sempervirens | reverse complement strand
TATAATCTAGAACACTAGAAGATTTGTGAGGACTAGAGTAAAATGAAACACTATGATGTTTTCCATATATACAATGTTCACAAAATTCAAATTCTGGGTTACAATCTTCAAGCCCCTCAACCATGTTTTTATTTTTCAAGGATTTTAAGCCTTTCTCACCAATGTGACCAAGACTTTGATGCCAGAGCATAATCTTCTATGTAGGAATTTTAGCTTCCAAAGAATTTTCCCCTATAGGAACTTCAGTCTCCTTTACACAAACAACAATTTGTGACTTTGTAGAGACATTATTGCAGTGAACAACAAGTGCGTCCAACTTGTATAGAGTACCAATTTGAGCACCCTTAGCCAACACTATTGAACATCTAGTCATTTTACAACCACTGCTAGAGAATGAGACTTGCACTCCAACATCATTTAGCTTACTTATAGAAAGTAAATTCTGAGCTAGACCTGGTATATGCATTACGCCATTAATTACCTTAATTCTTCCATCAGGAAACTAAATTATGACTCTTCCATGACCAAAAATTTCTAGAGATGAATCGCTTGCTAAATACACCTTTCTACTATCGTATTCTTTATACTTTGTGAACCAATCTCTATGAGATGTCATATGGAAAGATGCTCCAGAATCTATCAGCCAGATATCATTAGATGTCTGAGTTGCCAAGGCTATAATGAAAGCATCTGATTCACTCTAAGAAGAATCATTATAAGAAGATTTCTTCTTCTTCTTTTTCTACTCTTTGCAATCCTTTCAGACATGACTAGAATGCCCACAGTTCCAACACTTGACCTTGGAATTTTTTCCAAGAGACTTTGATCTCCCTTCAGATTTTGATTTAGACTTCTTGTCCTTCTTCTTACCTTTCTCCTTCGATCTTCCATGAACAACAAGAGCCTCCTTCACCATCTTAGAAGATTTTCTCCTCATCTCTTTAGAAAACAAAGAAACAACCACATCTTCCATCTTGAAAGTGGTTGTTGTGCTCCTAATCACCATCACTAAATGATCCCAAGAATCAGGAAAATAACACAACAAGAGCATACAACAATCCTCATGATATATATTTACACTAACAGATGTTAACTGAGAAATAAGTGTGTTAAACGTATTCAGGTGATTAGCCACACACACCCCTTCCTTCATCTTCAAAGAGTACAAATTCTTCCTTAAGAACAACTTATTCACTAAGGACTTGCCCTGATAAATGTCTCCAAGCTTCTTCCACAAAGAAGATGCAGTTTTTTCTTCATGAACATTCAAGAGAAAAAAGTCTCCTAAATAGAGTCTTATCAACCCTATTGCTTTTCATTCTGTGAGATCCCAATCTTCTTGCTTCATGCTTGAAGGTTTCATTCCAGACATGACAAGCCAAAGATAATGATCCACCAATAGATCTTCCATTTTGAGTTTCCACAACTCAAACTTGCTACCATTGAATTTCTCAATTTTAATCTTTCTTGACGCACTTTCCATCTTAATCTGCAATCAAGATTACCAAGTTTCTACAAAACTCCCACTTCAGAATTGACACAAAAATCCAACCCAACCCACAAGGATAACAAAACTAGCTAGGCTCTGTTACCACTTGTAAGGAAAGACTCTAGTGTGAAAATATCTTTCCTAATGTCAATTCATAGGGGAATAGTGTAGGAGTACTTTTAATTTCAAATTACAGAACATTAAGACTCACACGTAAAAGGATAGAAAAAAAAAAACAATAATATCAATAGAGAATGGAAACCAAGTTTACGTAGGAAAAAAAAATTGGGAGAAAAACCCACCACCAAAGAAAGATCACTTTATTCATAATAAAAATAAATTACAATAAATTTATAGATCCCTTCTTCTCATGCATTTGTTCTCTAATATTACATAAGAGCATTACAATCGGGCCAACCACAGTCAATCGCAACACTATTACAATGTTCTTTCAATATGCAGTACATGATCAATAGAAAACCAATCTTTTTCCTTCCTTTAACATGAAAACCCAACCGGTCTACCATTTTCAATCATTCACACAAAGACCCTTTGATCTCCAAGAATATTTTGTTGAAACCGATTTAGTTTGTTCAACTGTCAAAGAAGTTCAACTATCGAAATTATCCCACATTGGTGTGAAATAGGAACAACCAATAGTTTAAATCCAAAAATCTGAAGACATTATGTGTCCATGAGTTATCCCTTTTTTCAATCACCCACTCCTACCTCCACAACCTCAATACATCCATCAACATGGCTCCAACAAAGTGAACACCCATCATGTCACATAAAACTCTAACTTCATAACGTCCACTGAAAGGTTAGGAATTTCCCATTCCCCATGACAAGCCAATACCACTATCGCCTAGTTGGAGAAAACTCAAACTTCGTAACCTCCATAGCGGGTTAGAGAATTATTGAATGTCGTGACCAACACACTATCACCAAGTTAGAAACTTTTAGAACCCCACAACTTAGGTTACAAAGTTACCCACTCTAGTGATTGACTGACAATGAAGACCAAGCAAAGGAAAAATACACTAAGTGTTTAGCAGAGATTCAAGCTAGCAAGTTGAGGCACAATTTTCTAACAAAACATAAAAATTTAGTTGCAAAAAAAAAATGTTTTGGATAAAGAAAAACCTATACCATATGAACTCCATTTTGGCATCTGTCTCGAAAGGTCACTTTCAACAACACATTTTATTCCTTAGCAACTATCTACCCTCTAGAAACATCTACCCTGACATGCTCTAGTATACTTAGGTGTTGTTGTTCTATTAAATAAAGAGAATATTCTTTACACACATATCTATGGAAAAATAATTTAGTCTACTTATTTCCTCAACTTAATAAAATTAGAAACAATTCAATGGATCTATTCAATACATTATCCATTCATTTCAAGCACATCTCACATGACTACATTCAACATAATCAAGTATTCATTTAAGAATAAATTAAATAATTAACAAAAGAAGATATGTCACAAGTATGTGTATGTACATAGACAAAGGTATATGTGCATACACATATATTTTCCAACTTAAGTTAATATATTTGTGCATACATTTTGAAATAAAACCCAGTAAAACATTTTTCTTTCATTCAAAATAATGCTACAAATTGTCATATCATTTGGCAGTAATGGGTATGTGCAGGATCATGATGGGCCAAAAAGTGGCAATATGATGGGTATGTGGCTGATGACTTTTTTCTTAACCAAAATTGATGAAACAAAAATGGTTTTTAAAGGAGATCCTCAGGTTTCCACCAATATAAATTATGTTTTACTTTGAGTTTAATAAGTAATTATTATTCATTTTCTATTCAAATTATGACTAAAGTCTGATTGACGGATAATTAAAAATATCTAAGCTTTCAAATGGTATCACATTTGGATCAAAACATGTATATTCTAGCCATACTACTAGGATAAAAAAGAAAAGAATGAATTTCATGAAGTTTGACCAGAGTTATGGTGGTCGGGCACTTTACAAGTTTTTATATTTTCAAAGTTGTAATAAAACATTCATAATTAATTATTTACTTGGAAAAAATTTACAAAAAAATTTGCATCACATCGAGACATGAGTCCTCTACTTAAATCTAAAATCTTATAAAAAAATATTATCATTTTATTATGGTTAGGGTGATCAGACAGACACCTACTTCTTATTTTTTCCGTGAAATTTAAGTATTACTACATTGAAATTTCAAATTTTCACCAAATAGATTTTTTTTCGTTTTAAGCAAACCTATTAGTTTAGAAACTACATTAAATTAGCTACAGTTTCTATTTGTACATATTTTTAAAATAATATAGATAACTTATTCAATTTTTTACGTCAAGTTGCCTAACTCTAATTTTTCTAATTTTTTGCCACTTAAGGGCCTATTTTTTCCATGATGATCCTACACATACCCTAATACTAGATGTAAATTTTCCTTTTCAAGAAATAAGAAGAAATATATTTGAACATTTTCCACATAAAAATGTTTTTTGTATCAAAACAATGTTGTTTGTATCAAAAAAATGTTGTTTATATCAAAACAATGTTATTTGTATAAAAAAAAATGTTGTTTGTAGAGGTTTACAAGTTACTATGCCTATGTGTCTCGTTAACAATTTCAAGTTAACTAGTATGTCATGTAATTAGTCAATGTTCAATCATTCTGGTCATACAAATATTTGAATAGTATTATAGCCCTTTTTGTGCAACAAGGAATTGATCGACATGCTTGCCATTTCTAATCACATACAAAGTTGAAACATCTATTTTTATTGTTCTAGGTTAAGAAAGACCCATGTTTCTATTGGTGTCTATTATGGATATAAGATCAAGCTACTATCATTTTAAAAACAACTAACATTCAAATGACTGTTTGGTTTGTCAAAAAAATTATCATTAGCCGAGCCTAGAATAAATGTTAATTATTGGCTTACAATGTTCAACGATCAGCTGTTAAACCACATTCATGGTAATCATTCTGAGGATGGTATGTGCATACAAATAGACTGGTGAAATCAACATATGTGAGCATCACATGTTTGCAAAGAAAATGGGGGTCGTTCTTTTGAATGATTAGTTCTATGTACAAATAGTATACTACAATCAATCTTAATGATCAATGCCCACATAAAAGAATTGAAAAATGTAATCATTCCTCTATCATTTGAGGAGAATGAAGCAACATGATAAAATAGCAAAAATCTATAAATATATGTACATCCTTCTATGAATGATGTTAGCATCCTTCTCACCCATTTTAGGTGACATAATTGTTTGGCCTAGCTGATAGGAAGAACCACAAATAATAAAAGAAATATAACAATAGAGATACAATAATTTTCCCTTTAAGGGTAATGATGACGATTTCAAAATCGTTCAATATAAAACAATAATTTTGGTTATCATATATCATCTGAATAACCATGAAAAGGTTAATAACTTACATGCATAACATATCAATTGGAGATGATAACAATAATTTATACTAGGCATAACTAGGTTTGACTTTCATGCCGATAGAAAAAAATGCAAAGATATGGTGCATGCACCTGGGTTGGTCGATGAGGGCCCCGTACAACATAAATCAAGAAATAATCAATTCTAAATCAAAATCCCTAGTTCTAAGCAGAATATGGCTTGCAGTAAATGGGCATCCTATGTTGTGTCAACAAACTTGAATGGTATCTATAATATGGAATGAAAATGAAGGTTTTAGAATAACTTGTACTAAAAAATCATTCATAATCAGCAGCAAAACAATGATTTTTACCTTTTTTCGTGGATTTTATCAGCTCTTTCCTTCTTTTCCCCAATGAGTCGATGCACTACTTACCTTTTTCCTAATTTCCCGTTTGCACTACTAGACCCCCTACTGATTTCATCCCCAATATTCTTGTGTTACCAAAATGGAAAAATGCATGTTTCCCTTGTTCACAGCATCATGGGGCATTTCCTTCATAATTTTACATTAATTTGGCTACCCCACTATTCAAATTTGGATATCTTGTGGGTGAGTGTAAAAAGATGGGGGGCCAAAAAGTGGCCAATTCACTTTTTCATTGTGAAATAGCCAAAACGCGAGCATGTTTTACTAAAACGTGCTTGTGTTATGGGCTGGTAATGATCGAGCCTAGGGTTGGTCATTACCAAGCCAAAACATGAGTGTGTTATGATGTGCTCATGTTATGGTTTGAATTTCAAAAAACACATGTTTTTGAATTCAAAAAATGCACATTTTTTGAATTCAAAAAAGCATTACCATAACACAAGCACATTATAATGCACTTGTGTTTTAGTCTACATTGAAGTTTTTTCTTCTCTTTTATTCTTCTCTTTCTTCTTATTATCTTTTAGGGAAACTATATACATGAAAGTATAAGTTGGCATTTATATATGGAAATTTACCTTCTTATACTTTAAGTTATATTTCATGTATATAGTTTTTAGTATGTTTGAGAGTGGTTTTAGATCTAGCTAGGAGTTATAATTCAAATTCTAGTTTTTGGAAGATCTTACAATTTTTTAGATAGACAATTTTCAATAACTAGCATGCCAAATTTTAGTAATTAGGAGGTCAAATTTCAGTAATCAACATGTCAAATTTTAGTAATCAGCGTTGCCATCATAGGCTCTATATCCACTCATTTTTATCCCGCTATGCTCTGAACTCTCTCTCACTCTCCTTCCCTTCGCACTCCCATATCTATCTATCCTCTCTCTATCCTCCATCCTCCTACATTCTCCTTCACTGTTCCTTTGTCCTAATTTTCTCTCTATCTCCCCTCTCTCTCTTCCTTCCTCCCACCCACCTCCCCACATCCTTCCTCTATCTAACCTATCCCTCTCTGCCTCTCTCCCTCTCTCCTCTCTTTCACCAATATTTCACCTTCCTCCTTCCAGTCTCCTCTTCCTTCATCTCAGCACCTTCCCTTTCCCTTCTCTAACTATCACTCACTTTGCCTATCTCTCACCCTCCTCCTCCTCTCTCTCTCTCAATCTCCCCGACTTGCACTCTTTTCCACTCCTCTCTCTCTCTCTCATTTTATTTGTGACTTCTCTCTCTCCCTCTATCCCTCCCTCTCCCCTCTCTACTTCTCCTGCAGAGAAAGGGGAAGAAATTGTTTTCTTTCCTTCTAGGGTTGGGACCTAGAAGGACAATTCTCTCCCTCTCATTTGTCAGTCTTGTCTGGTGTCAGATGTCGATTAAAGTCAAATGTGAAGTCAGACAGTCATATCCAGAAATGGCTGAATGGAGGTCTCGATACATAGAAAATTTGAATTTAGTGCTTATTGGGACTCATTCGTAAGGCGGAATCAATCCCAAGATCTAGAAATTGTGGAGAATCGCCCAAATGGGTTATCACGAGATGCATATGAATGTTGACTAGAAGGACTCATTTTCCAAAAGTGGCAAATCAGTCCAATTATTTTTTTCTAAATCTTTGAAGTCTAATCTTGCTCTCCTCTTTCTGCTATGTCCTTCCTAATTGATTTCTAGATCCGAAGCCCTAATTTGCAACCTGTAGGTGTTCTCCAATGTTCTCCAAGGCTTGATGGCAACTTTGACAACTTTGAATGATTTGAAAATTTTTCTCCAATCTTTCTCCTTAGGAAATCTACAACCTAGACTACAAATCACACATAGAGGAGAGGGAAAAATGTTGTTGGGTTAGTGGATAGGGGATTTCCTTGGTGAAACCCCATTTTGGAAATCAATCCTTGAAATGAAATGAAATAGGAATGGAGAATGATGAATGAAAAATAACAATGTTGAAACTCACCAAACCCTAGCTCTAAGAGGCTACAAATATGATTGAGATTGCTGCAATGGATGTGGATCTCGATTCTTTCTTGAATGATGTTGATCTTAAATGAAATGCTTGCTTGAATCACAAAATTGTACAACGTGATTGTTAGCTCCAAAACAAACATGATGCATGAAATGTTTGACATGATGATTGATACTTAAATGTTGCTCTTAAATACTTGATAATCTACCCTTGAATGCTCTTTAATGCTCTTGTAAACACTTGTAAACTCAACTTTTCTATAAGGATGAATAATTGAATGCTTGGGGTTCAAATGAGAGAAAGGTCATGTATTTATACTCAATTGTGCAAGAATTCCTAAAATTACAACACTAAAAGCTGACATTAGATTAAGGAGAATAAAATTTTGCCAAAATTTTTAATTAAATTAAATTTTGAGTTAAATGGGACTCATTCGCCATCCTTGGCGAATGGGTCCCACCTAAGGGGACTCATTCACTCAAGGTGGCGAATGAGTCCCACCTTAGCTTTTTGAGGTGGGTTTTCAATATTTTGATGTTTTAAAATAAGGGAAGATTAAGATTAAAAAGAGGTTTATTAGGTTTAGCTAATTAATAAAACCTTTAAAAAGTGTGAAAGTGAGTTACAACTCTTCACAACACTTTAGCAAGGTGCCATTAAAATCCATTAGTTCACAAGGGCCCAAGACCTAATGTGAATGTGTCAACCACATTATAACACTAAATCAAAGCAACATTAATCTTAATTCAACAAGGAGGGTTCAAACAAGTGTGAAAATGTCCCTGATGACATTTTTTGACACTACACTCTATCTCTCTCCCTCCCTCCTCTCTCTATATCTCACCTCTCTCTCTCCCTCCCTACCTCTTTGTATATCTCTCTCTACTTCTCCCCCCGCTTCCCCTTTCTCTATCTCTCCTTCCCTATATACTTCTCTCTACCACTCTCCATTTCTACCTCTCCCTCTCTCATTCCCTCTCTCTTTATCATTTCTACTCTTCTTTTAGTTTATGTGTAGTGTTGTTTGTGTAGGAACTAAAAATTGTCCTAGGACCGCGACTTCTAAATTCTCCATCATTTCCTCTTTTGTCTTTCATAATTAAATAAATTAATAATTTAATTATTTTCTAAAGTCATAAGTCTTCTATTAATTGAATAATTTTAATTATTTACTTAATTCATTTCTATTTTTATTATTCCTTGATTAATTAAATAAATTTTATTTATTTAATTATGTCACTAATTATTTCCCTTTCTTTCTAAAATTAAATCTTTATTTATTTAATTTTTATATCCCTTTCCACTATAATTAAATAATTATTTTAATTATTTAATTATTCATTAGCCTCTTCTCTCCTAAATTCAATAAATTTTATTTATTTAATTTGGTCCACTCTCTTGAATTTTGAATTAAATCATTATTTAATTCAAAAGATTCCCTTTGTCACATTCTTCTACAATTAAATAATTATTTTAATTATTTAATTATTCATTGGCCACCTAGATTAAATAATTTTATTATTATTTAACCTCCTATCACCTCTTTGTCTGAGCCAATCTTATCTTCCACATCAAGTCTTTATTTATCCATGTCTCAATTAACCTCTACCCTTGATTATATTATTTATAATATAATCTTGACTGTCAATCCTTATCATTTTCCTTTAATTTTTCCCTAACCCTAATTTATACCTCATCTTTCATTCTTGGCCATTGATCATTGACTTTCAATATTGACCATTCATTCAAATTGGCCTTTCCTATAAAAGACCTTGTGATTTCCATTTTTGTCATCTACAAATCATCCACAAGCTATCTAGAGTCATCTTGCTATCAAGTCTACTATGAAGTCAAGTGCATCCATAGTCATATAAAATCTTCAATATTTTGCTTTGTCATTGTCATTAGGTCTATTTGAATACTCAAAAAATATAAGGGAATTCATTATATTCAAGAAAAATGGAGAAGTGCAATGGAGGTGAATCAATGGTGGTATGAAGACTTTTGGTAATATTGCTTTATGTTTTATGTATTTATGCTTATTTGTGCTTCATTATTTATTAGGGTTTGATTTATATGCTTTATAGCATAACCTTAATTATTTAACCCTGATTATGTTCTGATTTGCTAATGGTTATTGTTAAGTTTTAATATATGTTGATTTTCCCCCCTCTTAGCACTACTTTGTGTTCAACATGTTCATGAGAGTAGAAAAGCATATTTCTTATGTTTGTGTAAATATCATAGGTTTCTTGAGAACAAGGAATTTTTGGGGGGGATTATCAAGCTCAAAAAAAGTTTCTATTCATTATTCAAGACAACGAAATCGATATGGCTTATGTGACATAGGTATCCATTATCTAAAAAAATATCCATTACTTAAAAATGGATATCTATTGTCTAAAGCATGAAGTACTTTTCAAAAATTCTAGGTAACATATATCTATTATCTAAAAAGGATATTTGTTATTTCTTGCAAAAGTCTATTCCCTTCTTTTCTACCTGAGTAATACATTGGATTTAGGTTTGTGAATGCAAAGCCCAAATTTTCAACTACTCTTAACATGTTTATATGTTTCATCCTTTTTTCATGACATCAATTCTCATGTTGATGGCCTCTTTTATCTAAATTTAATGAAATGAAAATGGTTTATGGGTATGTGTAGGATCATCATGCAAAAAACACGCCCTTAAGTGGCAAAAAATTCAGAAAAATCAGTGTTAGGCAACTTGACGTAAATATTTGAATAAGTTATCTATATTATTTCAGAAATATGTAAGAATAGAATTTGTAGAAAATTGAATTTAGTTTCTAAAATACTAGGTTTATGTAAAAATAAATAAAATCTATTTGGTGAAAATTTGAAATTTCAATGCAGTAGTACTTAAATTTCAGGGAAAAAATAAAATGTTTGTCGACCCCTAACCATAATAAAATGATAATATTTTTTGTAAGATTTTTATATATAAGTAGAGAACTCATGTCCGGTGATGATTTTTTGTATTTTTTTCCAAGTAAATAATTAATTATGAATTTTTATTACAACTTTTAGAAAATATAAAACTTCGTCTGTCATACCACCTTAACTTGGAAAACCTCATGAAATTTATTTTTTATTTTTTTAATCCTATAGTATGTGAAGCATAGAATGTGACACATGTTTTAGATTCAAAAATATGATACCATTTGAAAGTTATAGATGTTTTTCAATTAGCCTACTCGATTAGGACTTTAGTCGTAATTCTAATAGAAAATGAATAATAATTATTAATTAAATTCAAATTAAATCATAATTTATATTTTTGGAAAGCTGAGAATCTCCTCTAAAAACCCTTTTCATTTCATTAATTTTGGGTGAAAAAAAAGTCGTCAGCCACATACCCTACAAATACCCATAATATTGCCACTTTTTGGCGCACCATGATCCTGCACATACCCTTAATTCAAAAAATTATCAACATTCTAAAAATATAAAATCTAATTGATTGGGCATGTGCAAGAAGTTGGGTCCACAAAATATTCAAAAAGTGAAGTGTTTTCCCCAATTTTTAAAATTTTCTGCAATTGGTGTTACACCCTGTCTAGTAGTTACTGTTTTACTTTTACCTTCACGGGTAAATAAGATGGTAAATGCAATCATGAGATTGCTATGCCAAAAGCATGGAACACTGGAATATGTATTATATGAAAGTATTGATAAATGCTTAATATAGCTTTGAAGAGTAAATATGTTTATATATATTTCTATATGAATATGCTAAAGTTATGATGCATATGGATTTATCATGAACATCTAAATACCATTGTGAATGTGTTGAGTTTGTTGCAAGGATGGGTTCATTCCTCTAGGTGGAGGGGAAGTATCACTTAGGAGAAGATCTTGGTCAGGTAACCAGTAACGTAACCTATTTGAGCTTTCACACACAATAGAAAGGTTGAGTCTAGACATATTGTTGGAGAAATAGTAAGTCATCCGTAGTTGGTGTGTCTATATTAGTAAGGGTCTTGATTACTATTGAGTGCATTCTTGGATGATATTTATGTGTTTGAATTTTATGAATCCTTGAGCTTTATGTTGAAATATATTTATGTCAAATGTATACATGTATATGAGTATATATACATTGATTCATGCATGAGAGCATAATCATATGGATGTATGTGTAAGTAGAATTACTTACAAACATACTATCATGAGGAATCAATTATATATATATATACATACACACTTAGCAAATGTGTGTATCAATGAGAATATGATAGGAGAGGTAACCTGCAATATATATGTGTGTGAACATATTAAATATGTATATGTGTATGTGTACATATGGTTACTTGTGTATTGATTGATAGGTAATGATAAGTGGATGTATGCATTCGAGATATCGAATGATGGGTATTTTTTTATCATATGAGTATATGTATATATATGTATATATATATGTTTAATTGGTATACTCTCTCTCTCTATATATATATATATATATTATACATAGAATACCATATAAGTATTCATAGTGCATGAGAGAAAAAACAAACCAATAGGTAGCATATATAAATGCATGTCAATAAAGCGGTGGCAATGTTTAGCGTAAACATTTGGAAATATATGTGGATATACTAAGTTATATAAATACAACAATAGCATATGTGTTATTTAATATATATTTTAGAAACCTTAGTGCACAGTCCAACATGGTAGATGGTAAAGACCAAATACTACCAAATGTAGTACTTAAGAGGAAGAACTAGGCTTCATAAAGCAACCAGCTAATAGAGTTTGGAAGTCCACATAAAAAGCCAATCTAGATATAGGTAAAGTTAGCTTATAAACAATGTTAGTGCTTAAACTGAGACTTAGTCCATGGTATATGGAGACATCATGTTTGAATATAAACAATGATTAAACTAATGCATAATGATATAATGCTTGGTGGTTGATTTGTCTACATAGGACGAATAGTATAGAACATATAAAAGTATTTTATTAGGCTGAACATATGATATATTTTGGTAGAATATAAAGGTTGAACATTATACAAGATGGCAACACATAATGGACAAGTAATCTATAAGAAATTTGTAGCCATTAAGTCAATATGAGGAATGAGACTTGGTTGACGCCTTATGTGGAGATGTCTTTGACTCAGTAAGCTTTTAAACCTCCTTTTCATTGAGTAAATATCAAAAACAGACAAATTCATGCAAGATTATGTACAGCATGTCGATAAATTGGTCAAAATGATAAATGAGATGAAATGACTCATGTAAGATTAAGTCGACATGAACTATGTGTTACATATTTGATATTGACTAATTCAGGATGTGTTAAACCATGCCAACTTTGTAGGAGGTTTATGATTGCTTTGACACCACTTTATGAATCCTATTTTTTGTAGATGTTCATTGTGAAGGACATTTGAATTATACCTTTTTCATTATGTGTTGATTTGAAATGGTCTCATGCTACTGTTAGCTAGTAAGGTTGACCTATAGCTTTATTTAGTTGAGTACGTTCTTATTTGCGTGTCAGCTTTTAGCTAAGTAGAGTGAGTTTTTATGCATGGAGTTTTTTGTCAATGCTCATTCCTATTGTATAGGATGAGAAGTCTCTTTTCTGTTGTATAAATAAAGGAGTTGAGCTCTCATTTGGGATGCATTGTGCTCAGTATTTCATACACTTTGCTCTGCCTTTATTACCTACAATAATCTACTATATTTTGTGAGAGAGCTAAGTATTTGTGAGAGTATGAGAATATTGAGTGAAGTATATTATCAACTTGATAGATAGAGTTTTATGGTGTTATAGCTTGAGATATCAAGCATAAGCTAGTTGTTGTTGTGGGAAAGCTGATTTGTAGTCAATCAATTAGATAATCATAAACATGCATGAGGATAATCTTATTTTATTTGTCTTAACTTTTGAAAGATTGTTTCATGATTTCTTTAATTTGTCTACTATGAACACTTGCATTTAGGGTAAAATAGTATTGCTTTGAAAAGGAATTAGAAGTTGTTATACTATTTTTTGAAATGCTTGTATTTACTCCATAATAGGAGGATTTTGTTTTTCATACATATTAACATACTAGATATGATTAAACACGGGTAGCTTAAGATTTAGTTATAGGTAATTTATTTGATTATACTATATGGCTAGTGGGTTACTTTGGGGATAAGTACTTGATTACTCGTTGATACTTATAGGTTGTGAATAACTTACTAGGTTGGGTTGTACATTCGGTCTTGATTGGAATTAATAAGGCTAGAGTAACCTTTATAACTGGGCTATTCATTGGTTGATGACTTTATCATAAGATTAGGGAATATTGAGGTTTATTAAGTAAATCACTTGAGATTTTGAGATACTATATGTATGGAGACGTAGATGGGAATTACCTAGTGAGTTAGAGTTGCTACTTGATTAGTTGCATTACACTCCTAATACGAAGTTATAGTATTGAAAAGAGTAGACTCTTTGTATAAACCCTTTTAGTTAAGGGAAATATGCTCTTGAATGGAATCATATATTGATATGGTTATTCTTTGATTGAGGTCATTCATTGATAAGGTTAAACTCTTAATCGGTATTGCTTATTGTTGAGGTATATTATTGATTGGAGTTGGTTATATATGAACAATTAATCTATGAATAGAAGAAGCTTATTAGCTATTCTCTAGATGATAAAGGTATGCTTGGAACTATATTGTCTTTTTTAGTGAATGGCTTGTCTACATAAAGTTAACTCGTGGAATAGGAAAGCTCTTATATTATACCAAGGATGGGGATATCTATAAGATATCATAGTGCTTTTGGAGAGGGAGATAGGTTATTTCTAAGGTTAGGGATTAACTAAGGAAGGAAATCAGCTAAGCATAGTATATGAATGGTAAAGATCAAAACTGAGCTATAGAAGTGTATGTGAATAGAATGACCTACACTCAAAGTACTGAGTGAGAACAGTATTGTGAAAGTAGTGTAAGTAGCCATTGTTTACAATGTGAGTTCACCATGATCCATTTGTATGCACGCTAGTCCTAGATTATGGTTTTATAGGTTCTAGTCATGTAGGACACAAAAATAAGCTTAGAGAGGCTATTGATGTGAAGTTTACTAACCAATCCCTTCGTCGAAGGGTAGGTCTATCTTGTCATATGTGACAGATGTTTGGGCGATAGTATTTGAGTTTGTGGTTAGCAAAAAAGCGCTTGAGTGATACTTCTCCTCATTAGTTGGTGATTGAGGTTTATGGATGTTTGTGCAAGTATTGGGGACAATTGGAGTGTTTGTACCAATGAACAAGGGCATTTATAATGTATGCACCAATGCAACAACATCAAGACTAGTTTGTATATATACTGCCAGATGAAGTTTAGAAGAGCTACACATGTATCATGTACCCATTTATATGGAAGGATTTAATCATGAAAGATAAACTTGAGTTCAATCAATATGAAATCTATGTAATGGGAAGATTTGTGAAATTACAAAGGAATGCAATGGGAGTTTGGAAATATTGTTGTTTTAATTATGCATGTAATTTACATTATGGAAATAAAAAATTGTATTGCTATGTCATAACATCATAGAATATCCATTCTTAGCATGAAATTATGGAATTTTACTAAGTAGAACACTAGGGTTGTTACATGTGGTATCAGAGCTACCAAGTTTAGCTTTGCAACCTATGAGCTCATTACACAACAATGCGTAAACCTTATCAAAAGATAGTGGTTGAAAATTTCTTATCCTACAATGGAAATATAAAATAAAATGGAGAAATAAAAAGGAAGAAAGATTCCTAGAAACTTGTTTAAGTTTGGGACTAGATAAGAGTTGTCCCTAGAGTTAGAAACTCCTAAACCAACAACTTATTATGATATACCCTTGGTTTGTGGAAGATTATGCAAATGAGTTATGTAGGAAGGTTAGAAAAAATAACCAACATATACCTTTGTCCTACGAAATAGTTATATGACTCTAAGGGTATGGGAAGAAATGAGATAACCCCTTCTTGGTAGTGACCTATAGTTGCAAAGAGGAAAGGATTTTTGGATTAGTAAGTAAACTACGAATCTATGAGTATGCATTTTTGAAATTAATTAGATCGAAGTAGGAAGTCAATGAAGGAGGTACCCACGAGGTTGGAGAACTATTGACAAAAAAATATAATTTTTGAGCAAGGCTATGAACTTGTAAGAAAAGAGATCTAGTACCTTGGAATAAGGGAAAAGACTAGAATGATCATAATGAAATAATCAATGAAGTGGACACTATTCCACCAACCAAAATCGATGAGATCAATTTGGATTTTTGATTAAGATGAGAAAAAGAGACCAACCAACCTTGGTATCTCTAAAGGTTATGAGAGAATAAGATTCCAAGCATTGGGATGAAGTCACTTGGAAAGGTGATTGTGAGAAAGAAACCTGTAAAAGATAAATTGGGTTGGCTTGGAAAAGGTTTGGATAGTACATAGATTTGTTGGAGTATAAGATGAATTCACCAACATGTCAATGAAAACCAACATATGTTTAGTGGATCCAAAAGGAAATGGAATACAATATGGCACTATAGAAGTCATAATGAAATAACACTCTAAGTTGAAAGTTACATAAAAAAAAAGAAGCTTTGTAGGTACGGATATTCCTCCACAAAAAGGATATTGGAAAGAGAATTAAAATATTAGAGAGCCTCTTAGCTTGTAAGGTTACTAGTTATTCAATAGATATTTTTATTAATGATCCAATTATTGAATATATGAGATAGAAATTAACAATGAATCTAACTTTAGGAAAAAATTATATTCATGGTATACCATTGAGGCAAGAAAAAGGAAATAGAAAGCCATCAACAAGGAATGAAAAATAATTTCAAGAAAGAAAAATGTTTGCTAGGAGTTCAAATTTTAGTTGATTGAATGTTGTGGAAACACTAAGGGGGGAAGAAAAAGAGTGGATTGAATCAGATTAAGTACCCCACCCAATGAAAAATTGTGAATATATCTTCAATTTGGAAGAAATTATAACTTCTTTGTAAGTCATGATGTCAATTAAGTAAAGTATTTTATGACCACAAGGATAAGTTATTAGATTTTTTGGAGAAAAATAGTGAAAAGTTCAAGGGTTGTGACCTATTAACACACCATACCTTATATATAATTGATTGAAAGGTAAATTTTTATTATGATTAATTCCTTAACGAAAGGATAGGTAGATTACTTGATCATGAATGGAAAGATCATTGTCTAAGGAATAGGTAAGGAAAGATCTAGATTACCCATGATTTGGAGTTATTATGAGAAAAATTAGTGCTTGGTAATTAGGTATGCAATTAAATTTGATATCCTATAGGAACCAACATGATTTAACGAGGATTAGTACTCAAAATTAGTATTGATGCTCATTGGAAAAGTTAGATTGAGCTTAAAAATCGGTTTACAATTTTGGAAATGATCTAAGGATGTAAGAATTCCAAGTTGTGGATGTCCTAAGATAAAGGAGATTTATCCCTGCAAAACTCCTAACCATTTACTTGGGAATTAAAGGTAGCATGAGACCATTAAATAGGTTTTCACTTAGTCAAAGAATAGACTATTATTTGATATAAAAGAACCTATGTACCCAAAATTTTGGAAGATTTGGGAATGGAATGAGGAAATTGGAATGAAAAAGTTATTATCAGATGAGGAGCCACTATAATCTGGGAAAAGATAGAGTAATATGTTATAGAGTATGCAACAATTTATTCTCAGGTGTTCCAAGAAATGAAGACTAGATGCCATCATCAGTAGGACATGTGTACTCTCTTGAGATTCCAGAGGAGTGGTAGAACATGAGATACTTCAAATTTTCTATGTCGACAAACTAACATAATGTTGTGGTGAAAAAACTTGTCAAGGTAACCAACATTGGTTAGAAACTTGATTTATAGGATTTCAGTCCTAAATAATATATTGTGAGAAGGAGTTTCTTAGTATTCTTGAGAAGGTTGTCTTAGCTGTGAACAAGCAAATAATGACGAGGTTGTGTAAACCATGATCATCTTGTGAGAAATTCAATTGAACAAATTCTCTTGTGTCTTAATCCTATCTCATGAGATAACTAAAGATAATATCACATTTGTAATAGAGACTTCTAGAAAGATTCCTAAATCCTTAAGTAAACTTAACATGTGAATATGTGTGAATATAACCTATATGGTATACCAGTTAGATAAAACACCATGTTCACACTTATATCCCCCTTAAGTGTAACTTAGGGAGAATCTAAAGAAATGTAAGAATGAAAATATACATATATAATGCAAGGATGAGTCCCAACTACTAGGCCATGTTAAGCACACATGATCAAAAAAATTCTCATAAATAGAGTAAATGAGACAAACTTGTAGGAAAAATCTCCAATTCAAATGAGAGAAACTAAGAAAATAAATATTTACACTAAAAGTAGGTTATTAGCACCGAAACATAAGATTGATTATCTTATCAAGAAAAAATACTAAAATTTATTAAAATAAATTAAAACATGGTGCACTAGATAAGACATTCTATTTCAAGATGGTATATATTTTTTTTGGATAAATAGTTGAGTCAATTGGTGATGTCCGATGAGAACAATTGTGTTTTCAATACATGCACAATTTAATATTTAGTTAAAAAATATATTTATCAAAATTGATAAAAAAATAAATTCATGCACTAAAATTTTAACTTATAATTACACACACAAAAGTTGGAAGAAAAAAAAGTTACTATATAAAGAGCAACATCCCATTTAACTTCATTTTTAGTATTTGATTAGCAACAAAATTATAATGTCAACAAATATAGACACACAAATAAAATATAGCCTAAAATTATAAGTTCTAAAGTAGATAAAAATGACACAAAGGTTAAATAAACTCATGTTGGAAAAAAATCACCCTCCTTTGTTTTAGTGGCAAGTCTAATATTTATATGAAAAAAGAGAAAATAAAATAAGAAGATGACAATTTTCTATTTATTTCATTAACTTTACCTTTCTTGCTTCTCAATTTTAATTCTATATTCAACTTTTAAGACTCCTACCAAGTTTGAAATTAAACCATTATCCTTCTTGTGGTCTCAACAACATCATCCAATTCTACTACAATAAGGATCCCTCAAGTTTATCTGTGTACAGTTATTGTTCATGATCCTAATCTTCTCTTTGGGTTGTATTTTGACTTATGGATTCATTTATTAGTGGTTACATTCATTTTTTCATATGGTTATCTCTCGAAAAGTCTAAATGTATTGATGGAGATTTAGCATCATGTGTATAATTTTTTTATTATCTTTAGCATTGAAAATTGTCACCCTTGACAATTTCACACTAGGTTTAGCTCCCCCATATGCATGTGGACCTAATTATACATTAAATACTCACTTTATAAACACCTTCACAAAATCAAACATGGGAAATCAAATTATGCATTTAATGTTTTTCCCCTGGCACTTTTAGACCTTGAAAAAGGTGGATCTAGTCTAGGGTGCACTATGCCCTAGACCACTTATTTTGTCTCCAAATTAAAAAATATCGATGTTAGTATTTTACTATTTGAATTTCCAATTTTAATTGTTGGCTATTGGCATTTGGATTTTGAGAAATTAGAACTTCATATAAATACATAGTCATTTTTATCATTTGAAATCCTAAGCACACCTAGAGAATCTATTGAGAAAATTAAGTGTCCTAAGAGCATTCAAGAGTAGTCAAGAGAAGAATTATCAACATTTTTAGCAACATCCATTCATTCAAGCATCATGTCATGTGTTATGTAAGTTTTATTCATGCTTTACATGAATTTCATTTGTGAACACTAACACTTGTAGGTATTCAAATCAATTCAATCCAAGCAAAAATTGATCCTTGAAGGTGATGCTTGAATGAATTCATCCAATCAAGGAGATTAGATCTGAGTGGTGAGTTGTAGAAAGTTTTCAATTCATTAATTTTTATCATTAGCCTCTATCCAACCATGGATAAGCTCTCTTTTATATCATAATTTTCTATTCTGGAGGTAGGAATACCAACACAGGGTTTGACTTGGACAAGCCCTTATATGGCACATCCCTTCCCCTCTTTTCATCTGAAAGATATTGTTGTGGTATGTGATGAGCCTATTTCTATTTTCTATGACAACACAAATGCAATAAACATTTCAAAGAACCCGGTTATGCATTCAAGAAAAAAACACATATCTGTCAAGTATCATTTTCTGAGAGAAAAAGTGTTGGACAATAAAGTCAAATTGGAATATGTGACAACAAAGTAACAAATTGTAGACATATTTACTAAGGCTCTTCTGAAGGATACTTTTGAGCATCTTAGGGAGAGGTTGGGGGTCATTGGCCCTCCTAACTAGGTGCACATGAAGGTGTAGCAATTCACTGAATTCACAAATTCTTCATTTATCTAGACTAATAAATGGGTCTACTCTGCAAGGGGAGTATAAAAGGTTTTCATTATTGTTGTATGAGTATAATCCTAAGGGGGAGTAATCAAAGTTGTTGATCTTTGACATTGATGTCAAAGGGGGAGAGAAAATCATGTGAAAAATAGGTGAAGAAGAAGAGAAGGTTTTCTCCCAAAATAGTGTATAATTTTTTTGTCTTTGATGGTTTTTCACATCATGTGTTGCCATCAATGACAAAGGGGGAGATTGTTGTAGGTATGAGAAAGTTTTGGTTGTGTTGTCATTAATGTTGTCATTGATGTCAAAAAAATTCAGTATGTTGCACATTCTACATGTATAGCTGAGATGTTGTGAGTACATGGATCTATCTTTATAGTGTTGTAGATGTGTTGGTTTGATATGTCTCTAAGTGCTTTTGAGAAAATTAATAAAGAAGTGAAGTCAAAATGATGAAAGTTTTCAGAATGTGCTCTGCATTTCTCCTATGTTGATCCTATGCTTGTGTGGATCTGAAGGTTTGATAAGGTGGATTTAGTTGTTATATATCTTGAGTTTTAGCTTCTGGTTTGATGATACGTGAAAGTTACGTTCACCGGTATGTGAATTGTTTTGGAAGAGTTAGTATTCTATGGACTGGGAGAGATATTGTTGCTATGCAGTTCTCCTTTATTTCATTTCAGATCTTGTGGATCCAAAATATGTCTTGTGAAGGTATTTTATGTTCTTTGGAAAAGAGGTTTGAAGATTGGTGATCCAGAAGGCATGTTTCAGTATTTCAGTGTGAGTTTATATAGTCTGGATAGACCGATGAAAGGTGTTCAGTGATTGAAGTTTATTGTTTTGTTGTGGATGTATCTGGAATATTTTGAGATGTATTCTCATGCATAAGGAAGCATTTCTTGGTGTTTGTGTCATCTTCTTGTTGGGAAGCATGTACATCAATGTTCTTTTATGTTTTCTTTAGGTTTGGCCAACCTGGTGTTTACACCTCATTCGAAGAATTAAATTTAATTAAGGAAGCATGTGGTTGATTCGAGATATTATTTTTTATCTTGAATTTTTTTTATTGGTCCACTCTCATTCCTTTGTTGGATCTCAGTTGTGTTTACGGTTTGTCCTTGATGACAAAATCTCTGATCCTTATGATTTACAATGGCACTTCTTTGATGTCTCTTGGCTATTACAAAAAGTTATTTGTTATGTTTCAATTTCATGATGATGATAAGAATTCTGGTTCATGCTATGAATGCTATTTCTTTAACTGACAGAGTTTGAAAGATGGTTTCTTTGTCAAGATGGTTCTCTTTACATTTCAGGCTTATACATATCGGCATGAGTATAGCATGGTCTCCCCGATCCACTTTGAAATGTCTGAATTGCCTATCGGCAAGACATTTTAGATGTCATGGCGACTGAATCTAACTTTCAAGTTGTTGTCGGCAAGACTCCTCTTTGTGTTATGGCAACAATAGAAAGATCATATCGACATTTGCTATACCATCGGGATAAGGTCTTAGCGATTCCCTTGTGTCTCCCTGACCCACTTCTGAATGGAAGTCTATCGGCAAAGGTTGTGACTTCATTAAAATATCATAGCAATTTTGTTATGTCACACTGACCAGTGGTGGATGGAAGTCTATCAGCAAGAGTTTAAGGGTTCGGCATGATGTCATAATGAGAGTGTTGTAATCGGCATATGGTCTTGCCGATGGAAAATATTAAGGGCTCTCAGTGAAACATATTGTGTTCGATATAATATCTCTCCGAATTTGGAAAGTCATGGTGAAGGTGAATGAAAGGCTTTCGGAAAAAGGTTGGTAAAGTCTTAGCAACTCAGAGTGAATAAAATCCTTCGGTGAAACTTAATGTATTCTATGAAATGTCTTCCCGACAACATTAGGTTACAACGACAGTATTAAAACAACTTAGAAGGCTCGTAGGTATGAAAAACGATTTGTCACGGTGACAATGTGTATCGAATGTCTTTTGGAATGACAAAGTTTGTTCTCCAAGAGGTCTCCCTGAAAGTTGTTTGTTACATCGATTATGAATGAAACTAAAAGGTCATCTCGGTAAGAAGTTTCCTCATGTCTCAACGAAAGAATGATTTACTAAGGAAGACCATCGGTGTAGCATGTCATTTTCGGTATGACTTCTCTCTGACTCTGGTGAACTTTGGCAAAAGCGACAACCATAAGGTTGTCTAACAATGTTAGAGTTTCCTACGGCATAATGTGTCTTCGTTTGAAAAGAAAGTCACTTAGGGAAAACTTTTTGAGCGTATTCTTCCTGGCTGGGTATCAAACCCTAACCTGGCCACCATCATGAATGTTTATGTTTCTGTTACTACTGACTGTAACGGTTTCTATAGATTTGTCTGAGAAATAATCTCACAAGTTTCAGAAGCTAGGTGAAATGGCTCATGTTTTGGTTGGTTGTTCTGCTGTTACTTCTAATGACTGTTACTTTTCTAGCATTTATTTAGAGAAGCAGAAAACTTAGTTTTCTATTTGGCTATTGTTGTAACTCAAAAAGAATATCATTCTTTGACTATATGAAAATGTATGATGAAACTCTACAATAAAAATCTGAATAAAAATGCAGAGATTGTAAATTTCTTTTCTACGTAGTATTTTAGGGATTCAATTATTGAATCTTTAAGGTATTCTGTAGACAAGAAAACAGAGAGATATGTGCTTAACTGAAAATAGAGAAATCCTTTGAATCATCACTATTGTTCAAAAAGTAAACTAAGGGGTTGGTACTCCTTGAGATAGATATCTCTAAACGAGGGGTTGGTGCTCCTTGAGTGGGTGCTCAAAACAACCTATAAGGCATTGTGAACAATTGATTAAAAGATTAAGCCTGGAAGGCATTTAGGGAGTGGTTTTTATACCCCAGGAGGGTTTTCCACTCGGAAAAATATTGTGCCTCTCTGTTCTTCTATGTTCTCTCTGGTTTAATTTGTTGTTGTTTTTTATGTTCATAGTTGAGTCATTATTTTTCTCAATTATGTTTATGAATGATTACATTCAACTCATGAATGCTTTAATCAGAATGAAATTAAGATCAAATCTGAGCTGTGTATTTAAATATTTTAAAAACTAGTCAAATAGTTAAGACACTGATTCACCCCCCCCTCTCAGTGTCATTTTAACTCCAACAATTGGTATCAGAGCAGAGGGTCCTCTAATTGGTTTAATTACCTTGGATTGATCTTGGTCTTGGAGTTTGTTTTTAATGGCGCATTCTCAAGAAGGTGCCTTTGTAACCAGAGCTCCGTTATTTGATGGAATAGATTATGTGTTCTGGAGAATAAGAATGGAAGCTTTTCTTGTTTCTTTTGATGTTGATGTTTGAAGCATTGTTTTAGAAGATTACAATGTACCTCCCACTATTCCCACTGATGCTGCTGAGAAAAAGAAGTATGAAACAAATGCCAGAGCTAAGCATTCCATCTTGTGTGGATTAACTAAAGATGTGTTCATTAAAGTCATGCATTGCAAATCTGCTCATGGAATCTGGGAAAAACTTGAAACTATATATCAAGGTAATGAGAAAGTCAAACTGTCAAAAATCATTACTCTCAAACATCAGTTTGAAGAGTTGAAGATCAAGGATGATGAAAAAGTGGTTGAATATTTCCTAAGAGTTGATGAAGTTGTCAATGCTATGAAAGGTCTAGGTCAAACTGTTAATGAATTTGATGTTGTCACAAAGGTTGTTAGAACCTTACCTCCTAAATTTGAATCTAAGGTTTCAGCCCTAGAAGAAAGGAAACACTTTGATCAACTTACCTTAGACAGCCTGCAAGGAATACTTACTGCCTATGAAATGAGAACTAGCAAAATCAATTCAACAGAAAAAGAAACTGCTTTTAACACTAAAAAGAAATAAAAAGTTGAATTCAGTGAATCAGAGTTGTCTTATTCTAAAGAATCCCATTTTGTTAGAAGATTTAAAAAGGGATCAGGAAAATATAAGGGAAAACTTCCCTTTAAATGTTTTAACTATGGCAAAATAGGTCACTTTGCTACAAAGTGTCCCTATGATGATCAAATCTATGACAATGAGACAACTGAAATACAACCTAAGAAGAAGGCTTTCAAACCTAAACGAAACTTCAATTTAAAAAAAAAAAAGTATGTTTAGTAAGGATGAATCTAATATTGAGTCTGAAGACTCATCAGCTGATGAAATTGAAACTTTTTTCATGGCTGAATTTACTCACCAAAATGTTTCAAGCACCATTGAAACTGAAGAAGGTGAAGTAGATCTTGAAAGTGAGCTGAAATGTGCTCTTCAAGAGGTTAGAAAACTTAAAAAACAAGTTCTTACTCAAGAACATAAACAAGATCAAGAATTGATCTCTCTGAAAACTCAGCTTGAAGAAGCTAAAAGAGTTGAAGTCTGCCTTAGAGAGACTGTAAGCTGCAAATATCATGAAATTCAAAAACTGGAACAAGAAGTAGTCCTTCTTAGGAAGGAAATTGAAAAATATGAAAGCACTTTAAAACTGAATGAGATGCTCAGCAAGCAGAAGGTGTATAAAGATAAAACTAGTGTTGGTTTTGAAAAGGGTGAATGCTCAACTGACAAAGCAAAACAAAACCCCTCTTCTAAAGTCAAAAATTCAAGCTCAAATCTCTCAGAATCTAGTAAGGATCATGCTAAGTTTTTTAGAGGTAATAAACCTTCATACAATGTCAATTCTTTTTTCTATGGTTATTGCTTTTTCTGCAACAAATTTGGTCATAAGGTGAGCACCTGTAGGCTTATGAATGCTAGAATACCTAGGTTTGGTCTTAGGAAACAATATGGTTTTGTTAGACAGATCAGATGTTTTAAATGCAATACTTTAGGACATTCTGTCAAACAGTGCAGAACTGATATGCAATCTAAATAGCAGAAAATTAAAAAGGTTTGGAAACCTAAGACTATCAACAACATTGAACAAACTATGTTGGTTCAAACTGCTTTTCATTCAAAGAAAAAGGACTTATGGGTCCTGGATAGTGGATGTTCTAACCATATGACTGGCGACAAGGACAAGTTTATAAAACTTAAGATTATGTAGGTGGATATGTTAAGTTTGGTGATAACTCTGGTATTCAAATTAAAGGTAGAGGTTCACTTCTTCTGAATGAAGACACTCCTATCTATAATGTGTACTATGTGGAAGGTCTCAAGCATAATCTTCTAAGTGTTAGTCAAATCTATGATAGTGGTTATCATGTTCTTTTTAATTCACAAGGATGTGAGATTAAGAACAAGCTTGGAAAGGTTGTTGCAGCTGGAAGGAGGACAAAAGGAAATGTGTACAATCTTCTTGACTCATCATGCAATGGCAATAATCAAGGTATGTCTAATGGGCCAGAGTGAAAGGTGGTGTAGCAAGATTAGGATTACATAAACTTTGAAATCTAGATTAGAATTAGTAAAGAAATCCAGAATGTTTAGAGGATGCAGTTCTTAGCAAGCCAAAAAAATTTGTGTGCAAAGAATGTCTAAGTGGTAAATAAACTAAAATTAGCTTCAAAACAAAAGAACATTCTTCTTCAAAACCATTACAGCTTGTGCATACTGATTTATGTGGACCAACCAGAACAAGGTCTATTAATGGTGAAAGGTAATTTATGTTGTTTGTGGATGATTATACTAGAATGATATGGGTCACATTTCTTAAGAACAAATCAGAAGCCTTTGAAAGGTTTCAAATCTTTAGAAAAATGGTTGAAAAGGAATCTGATCTAAAACTTAAATGCCTTCGATTAGACAAAGGAGGTGAGTTCACCTCTCAAGATTTTATTGATTAATGTGAACAACATGGTATTAAAAGACAGTATGCTGCAACTAAAACACCTCAACAAAACGGGGTAGTTGAACGCAAGAATAGAACTGTTAAAGAAATGGATAGAACCATGCTAGATGAAACTAAGTTGTTTGATATGCATTGGAAAGAAGCTATTCATACAGCTATATACATTTTGAATAGAGTGCAACTTAGGGTGAAATCTAAACACACTCCTTATGAACTGTGGTTTGGAAAAACTGCTTCTGTCAAATACTTTAAAATCTTTGGAAGTAAGTGTTTTATCAAAAAGGATGATGATAATCTTGGAAGTTTTCAATCCAAATGTGATGAGGGTATCTTTTTGGGATACTCAACTCATAGAAAAGCTTATAAATGCCTTAACAAAAGGCTTAACAAGATTGTTGAAGTTGTTAATGTCAAATTTGATGAAAGACCACATTTGATTGCTGAATCTTTGCAGGATAATGAGGAAGAAGAATTTGAATTTGAAATAATTTCAGAAGGAGCTGAAACAACAAAATTTGTTGCTGAATTAGCAAGCCCTAAAAATGAAAAAGCAAGTCCTGAAAAGGTTGCATCAAAATATCCTTCGAAAACTCTAGCCATTTATCACCCCAAAGGTCAGATTATTGGGGATAAATATGTAGGAGTTCAAACTAGAAGAAAAGCTGTTGAATCTGATGAAAAGGAACAAGTTGCTTTTTGTTTAGTTACTCAGTTTGAGCCTAAAAACTTTAATGAAGCTCTCACAGACTCATGTTGGCTTAATGCTATGCAGGAAAAAATTGATCAGATTGAGAAAAATCGGACTTGGGAGTTAGTCCCAAGACCAGATGACAAGAATGTCATTGGAGGCAAATGGATATATAGAAATAGGTGAATGAAAATGGTAATGTTATTTGCAACAAAGTGAGATTTGTCTACAAAGGCTATGCTCAACAAGAAGGTATTGATTTCAGTGAAACCTTTGCACCCGTGGCTAGATTAGAATCCATCAAAATATTCTTCGCTTATTATGTTTACAAAAACTTTATTGTTTATCAAATGGATGTCAAAACTGCCTTTTTGAATGGCTATTTAGATGAAGAGGTCTATGTTGAACAACCTAAAGGATTTATATGCAAAGATAATCCTAACCATGTCTACAGGTTGAAAAAGGCTCTCTATGGCCTAAAACAAGCACCTAGAGCTTGGTACTCTAGGTTGGACAGTCATTTAATTTCTAATGGCTTTGTTAGAGGAGGTGTAGACAGTAATCTTTATGTTAAAACTAAAGGTTTAGATATTTTAGTTGTTGAAATTTACGTTGATGATACTATCTTTGGCTGCAATAATGTCACTATGAGTAAAAATTTCTCTTAGTTAATGGAATCTGAGTTTGAAATGTCAATGTTAGGAGAATTAAATTTCTTTTTGGGTCTTCAAATCTCTCAATGTGAGACTGGAATATTTCTATCTCAATCCAAATATGCTAGAGAGATGCTTACGAAATTTAAAATGGATGAATGTCATCCTGTTAGCACTCCAATGGCTACTAGATGCAAAATTACTAAAATTGATGATTCTCCT
>VDFB02270651.1:766840186-766951652 GCA_007258455.2 Sequoia sempervirens | reverse complement strand
CGCCTCTAGGACTACAACAGGCTACACTATCATCCTTGTTTCGCGCTACCATCCTTTGGCTGAGAGCTTGTCAGTTTGTCAAAGAAAACCTCTGTGACCTACTCTTTCTAATTCTATAACTCTTTCTCTATTCCTTGAGGTAGTTTAGGGTAGTTCACCCCTTGGGATTCTCTTGAGAATTAAGAGACTCATGAGTAGCAAATCCCCCTTCTCTACAAATTCATATTGGCCTTCTTTCTTGATGATGGAGATTATTCAGCTGTCATTGAATTTACTTGGAACCAATGATTACTTGATGCTCAGAAAACCTTGGACAAATTCCTAAAAGAAACTTTGCAAAGAAACTACAAGGAAACAATGAATTTTTCAAATATTAGAAGAATATGCATTATATAAGCATGGGAATGCAGAAAATCCAAGTGAGCACATTGGAGCAAGCAAATGGAAGCAATGGAGCAAGGAAAATCAAGAGGTTGCAAGTGAAACAGAGCTTGGATAACATTTTTTGTAAGTTTTTGGGAGTTAGTGAAATTTTCTACATTTTGTGTAGGGGCACTGAATTTCAATGCCACTACATATGGGGAAGTTAATTTATGCATTAACACTAAAAATTCATGCTATTACATAATGCATGTGAAATTTTCTTTGAGAATTGTAGTAACACTAACTTTTAGCGCTTGTGCATGTAAGAGGTAGATCTTTTGTTACGACGCTAATTTTCAACCAGGTCGTGCATTTTGGTAGATTTGAAGTTATATGCAAAGGCATGGAATGTTATCACCTATGCATCTTAGGGTAGATTCCATGTTATGCAAGAGCAGTGAAAATGTTCACTCATACATCAAAAGACAAGCATGGGAAACACAAAATGTAATGGTGGGATTTTTAACCGTTGTTACATAGATATTCATTTCTTTATGTTAAGGCAGTGAAAAAGTCCACCTTAACACTTGGACTTATTTAGGTAGATTTCATGTAATATTAGGGATTTCCCACACCTTTACACATTCAAAGGAGAAATATAATGTAGTGGCATTGAAAAAGCCTGCCACTACATTTTCATCATATGTTTCGGAAAAACGAAAAACCCTTTGCTACATTTTGTGCAAAAAATAATGATGATCCAAGGATTTAGAAAGATCATAGCGAGAAAAAACTTGAACTAGGGAAAGGAAACTTCAGGGAACCAAGATAAAAATAGAGATGAAACCTAAAATCCAAACCTAGGGTTTAAAACAATGACTAATGACTTCAAAATTTCATTAATGGGAAAATAAGAAATTTTAAAAAGAAACATGGGTGTGCTATGGAAAGGGAAAAAATCTTAAACAAACCTTAAAATATTTATAAAACTTATTGAAGGAATAAAAAGAAATAAGGGAAAAGGAAAAGCATACCTAAAGGAACATGTTGATCTAGAAGAAGCAAACCCTAGCAATGAAAAATGAAGAAAAGTCTACAAAACGATCTCCAAAATCTCCTCAATCCACTTAGTAATGATCGAAAATGAAAGAAATAATGTTAGGTGATCACAAATGAGGTTTTAAATGACTTAAAAATCCTTTAAAATGTAATTAATAAAGCATTAATTACACACAAGTTAAGAGCAAGTGAAAACATGTTGGAATAAAGAATGCACCCCCACTGAAAAACTACGCCAATACATTTGTAAAAGGTCCAATGATGTGCAGTGGTGCTAAATTTCAGCACTATTGCACATAAAAATATTCTAATGTGCCCCATGTAGGAGTGCTAAAATTCAACCCTTGCATAGGCAAAAAAATATTTCTAATAGCGGAAAACTGAAAGTCGATAAACTACTAATTTCAAAGATTTTCAAAAAATGGAAAGAGGTAAGCGCTCAAATGGAAAATTTGAGGACCATGACCACAGACAAAATGAAAATTGAAATTTTCCTTGTTTTACATGCTTAGAGTGCACGAGACTATGATACATACAAGTTTTGTAGGGTTTATCCCATGAATCATTCACAGTTGGATTCAAGGATAAAACCTATGTCTTTCTCTGAATTTCTTGTTTTTTTCTCTAAGCTTTTTGATGCATTCATTTGCTTCTCCTAGGATTTCCTTCAGACTTTCATTCTTAGTTTCAACATTTTCAAGATCTTCAAGAGCAACCTTAAGTTCTTCTTTATCAAACATGTAGTCATCTTCTACATATTCAATTGTAGAAATTTCTTTTGGAGGAATAGGACACTTCTTGTCAGCCATGTGTTCATACTAATAAGATCTTCCTCAAGCTATGAGGATTTTCTAAAGGAACCAAGATCTAATACCAATTATTGAACATCTAAAATATTGAGAGGGGAAGTGAATCAATATTCTATTAAAATTTTGAACATAACTTATCCAATCACCAAAACACATTAACATAAATAAAGAAGGAAAGCATGAAGCATCCACTAAGTCACATAACACATGAACACCGAGATTTTTAAATGGAAAACACAAAAAGGGAAAAACCACAGTGAGGATTAGCTCACAATATATTATATCCAGATATAGTATAAATAGGGGCTCACTACTAGGAAACACTATCCTTATAAGGCTCACATCTAGAGTTAAATACAATACAAAAATGGATCACTACAAAAGTATGAACTAATACAAGGTGCACCTCCCTTGTGTTGTATTTTAGTTCCTTTGAAGCTCTGTATATATAGTAATGCTCTAATTAGTAGTCACAGAACAACTTTGCTCTTATTTTTATCTCTTACCATTGAATTTGCATGTTTGCATCATATGGGATCACTCACACCTAATATGTCATTTATGTTCACTCATATATCTACTCAACGCCAAAATATCTCATATATATATATAATTAAGTTTTCACACATGAATTAGGTTGGCCTAATTAAATGTAACAAAAAATAATTCAAAGATAGCTTTGTCAGCTTCACACATGATTCAAAACCTTCTTCACACTTAGAACAAATGTGCAATACATAAATTTTTAGGTCAACATAGACCTAAAATAGATCCTTAAAAAATCCACAATGTATATTTAATGTTCACAACACATATCATGTATTAGTTCATCTAGGAATGGACCTAATCACAAAGACTTTCAATCATACATACACTTCTCATACAAGTGACATCCAGATTTGATCTTCCTTCAAATTCACACTTTGCCAACATTAGTGAGACTATCTTTAGAACCCCAACATAGAATAATTCTTCTCAAGAAAATACAAAATCTCCCACACTGATATACCAAATAGAGAAATGGTTGAGATATAGAGAGCTAAACTTTGTCATGCATAACTTCCAGGATATTTCACAAAATATCACAAAATCTTGTTTTTTCTAGAATCTGATAGACATCAACCCATGGCTAAAATCACAGAGCAAGATCACGTAGTGCAATGGAGTGTGGACCCAAGAATTGATGCATTGAACCACAAAAAAATCAGTACAAGCACTTAGCTAATTTCTTGTATAACCATATTTTTCGGACCAACTTATTCTGTACATGTATCTTTTGTAGCACTTCCAAAACATACTAAGCTGATCATAACAATGTTGAAATCAGTGAAAACACTAGATCAAGCAGTATTACATGATTCATGCATATGTTGCCAATAAACATAAACTTCCAACAATCTCCTTCTTCTCCTTCTTCCAACACCCAAAATATACCCAAAAAAATTATCTACTCTACATGTACCAATGACATAAAATCTCTCCTCCATCATTAGTTTCTTCTTTTGGAAGATGAATCATGTTATATTTTTACTTCCCCCCACTTTTACATGTTTTATAATCAAGTGAAAATTCATAAAGGTTAGGTTTCACATACAAATAAACAGGGTTGAATGTTACAAATTGAACCCCTATTGGAATTCTTCCACAAAGCATGCTATTATTTACAATAAAATTACTCATAGTACAAAGTTTTAGCATTTCATTTGGATTGTTTTCATACAATTTTTTTTATTTAAAAGATATGATGACTCTAATTAATCTATCATTCCAAAATAGATTGGAATATTAATTTTAAGACTATTCATTGATAAGTTAAAAGTATAGAGACTATTAATCTTTCCAATTTATGAAGGAATGCCAATTGATTGTTGATTTTCTAATAGAGCAATGTAAGATTAAATAACAAAATAGAATCATAATACATTGATTCTAATCCTTTTTTAATCACATGGTTCTCTTATTTGTAATAATAAAAATAATAATTAGCAATTAGAATATAAACTTATTTCTTAATACTTATTTTTCGGTATCACATAAAATGGGAGTTGGATTCACTATTTTTAAGTATATTGATTGCAACATAACCCTAGCATAATTTATCTTCTATAATAAGAATGATATTGAAGGGGGGTCCCATGAATAATGCATCGAGGTAATTATAATAAGGAACCACTTTGGCTAAATTTTATTTGTAGATGAAATTAGTTTCATGTGCTTCTTTCTAATTTGTGTTGAAAACCATGATCTTATTTTTACTCCAAGTCACTCATAAACCATGAGTAGAATAAAATAAACTCAAACTTATCAGAATAGGAGGACTATTGTTCTTTTTGCATATGATAGTTGGTAATTTAATTTAATACTAACACCTGATATTGTATAATTTGGCGGTGTTCCTTCTAAATATTATAACTGACAATCCAATTTGATACACAATTTTATATAATATAAAAGTTTGATCAAATCATGACTATTTAAGGAAATATCCAATTGCAATGAAGATTAATGGAATAACTATAATTTCATGAAAAAATGTTGTATTTTTTAGAAAAAAATCTCAACATTAATTTTCTTAAGTTTAATTGGCTAAACATCCTACAAAGTTGCATCCAATAGATGCACAACTAACTTGCATGCATGTAGTAGGAACTACTAAAGAAGAAAATGTACTATTATTTTATGACATTAAAATCTTATCTAGATTTGAATAATAAATTAAATGAAATCTACATCTATTAATAAAATAGATAATCAACATTTCCTGTCCAACACAAAAATATTTCCATTTCCATTCTATATTTTTTCTTCCCACCAAAAAATTCCTTCTTTAGGACAATAAAATTTTCATAGCATATCTTTTAACATGAGCAATGCAATTGTCAAGCAAGAAAAAAAACTTTCATAAGTAGTAAGAAAAAAATTACAAACATATTTTTAATCACCAATAAATTCCAAAATATAAAAAAATAAGTTATAACTAAAATGATCTTTAATTATATTTAAAATTTCAATGATAATAAATTTACTTAATATTACTATTTTCCAAAAGTAAATACCTATGAAATAAAAATTTAACAAAAAGGACTTACATATTTTTATTAAAGAATCTTTGTGCACCAAAAACTTTTGTTGCTAATTAATTAATTACATATATCTTTTATCAACTACAATTGCATGTTCTATAAAATTGACCTACAAAATAGAAATTACTTCCATAGATAAATTAAATTTGTCAAATTATATTGACCTATCTATTACCCCTTAATCTATCTACAAAACTGATGGAAACTTCATCTAAGATTTGAATGAACCTTCTTCTCCAATACCTTTTGGCAATGAAGATTCCAAATACTCCCCAAAATCCAACAGCAAAGCTTGCCATCCACTCAACATACCAATGCCATGGAATTTCTCCTTCGTCTTCAGTCTCTTGTTTTGGAAGATGAATCATGTTAGAATTTGACTTCTTCCCACATTTACATGTTTTATTATCAAGTGGAAATCCACAAAGACTAGGATTCCCATAGAAATAGGTAGGGGAGAATGTTGCAAATTGATGCCCTGTTGGGATGCTCCCACAAAACATGTTGTTAGATACAATAAAAGTGCTCATACTGGAAATATTTACCATGTCATCTGGAATCTTTCCATATAATTTATTTTTTGAAAGATCCAATGATTCTAATTGCTCTAGCATTCCAAATGTGATTGGAATATTTCCTGTAAGATTGTTCCTTGAGAAGTTCAAAGTGTGGATACCTTTAAGGTTTCCAATTTATGAAGGAATGCCATTTGATAACTGATTTGATGATAGATCAATGCAAGTTATAAGTAACAAAATAGAATTGTAATACATCAATTCTAATCCTTTGTTGATCACTTGGACCTCTTCTTTGTAATAATATGAATAATCATTGGCATTTGAGTTTTTTACTTGTGGATGTGGATCCATCATAGCTGTCAAATTTGCTAATTGTGATGGGATGGGCCCTATCAAAGCATTATGTGAAATATCTAACACGTGCAGTTTAGAAAGATTGCTCAATTGATGTGGAATGTTCCCTTGGAGTTTATTTGACTTTAAAATAAGTATCATCAACTCAGAGAATTTTGATAACCAAAGGGGTATATTACCCACTAATAAATTATCACCCACATCTAGAATTTGCAAGCTGGAGCAATTTTGAAGACTTGATGGTAAGTTTCCTTTAAGAATATTTCCATTGAGTTGTAGTGCCACAAGATAACTTAACATTCCTATATGATCTGGAATCTCCCCTATCAATTTATTCTTTCCCAAGTTCAATCTTGTTAAAGAAGAGCAATTTGTTAGTTTGAATGGTATTTTACCAGATAATTTGTTCTTTGAGAGGTCTAACACTTGCAGGTTTTGTAGAAGACCAATAGTAGGAGGAATGCCACCACTTAGACCATTTGCTGAAAATGACAAGAATCTAATGCCATGTAAAATCTTTCCAATCTGCACTAGGATAACACCTGTAAATCCATTTTCCGATAGATCCAATAGTTGCATATATGAGGAAGTTATTGAAGGAATTGGAAGGCAACCCTTCAAATGATTATTATGGAAGTCTAAAGAGGAAAATGAACCAATGTGCAAGTTCAAGGGCAACTGACCTTGGAAATTATTATATGATAGATTCAAATATCGTAGACTGGATAAATCTCCTAGCCAAGGTGGAATGTTTCCCCATAGATTATTTTGGGAGAGATCCAAATGATATAATTCATATTGTGTTGAAAGGAATGGAGGTAGGATACCTTCAATATTACAACAAGCTAAACTCAATTCTTGTAAAACAAATGGAGGTATCCATTTTGGGTCAACCTGGATAATTAATTTATTATAAGAAAGATGAAGGGCATAAAGTTTACTAGCACATTTGAAAACATCAAGAGAAAATTTTCCTTGTAAGTTGTTGGAAGAGAGTTCAACTCGTTCCACATGAGGGAGAAGTGAAATAGAAGTGGGAATGGTACCATTTAGTTGATTGTCATTAAATAAAATCTGTCTCAAGGATGAAATGTTACCCAATGAGGAAGGTATTTCACCACTAATTTTATTGTAGGAGAGCCAAAGATAAGACAAAGATGAAAGATGACCAACTGACAATGGTATACTACCACTAAGCTCATTGTTAGAGAGATCAAGTATAGTCAAAGATGAAAGATGACCAATTGACAAAGGTATACTACCATTGAGTTTATTGGAGGAGATATGAACACAAGTCAAAGAAGAAAGTTGACCAATTGACAAAGGTATACTACCTTTGAGTTCATTGAAGGATAGATAGAGATTAGTCAAGGATGAAAGTTGACCAAGTGAGGGTGGGATCTCTCCACTGAAAGAGTTTCCACTAAGATCTAGGAATTGAAGAGTGGAGATGTTGCCAAGGGAAGAAGGAATAATGCCTTCCATCTTTCCCTCAATAAAGCCTTCCATTGATTTACTCATATCAAGATGGTGGAGGGAGGAAATATTTTTAATAAATGGTGGAATACTCCCTGTTACATTTGTATTTGCCAAATCAAATGTGGTTAATTGTGGCCAATCACTACTTAATATATGACTTATATCTCCACTCAACAATGGGTTTGTAGACAAACTAAGCTCTTGCAAATGAGGCATATTTCCCAACCATGAAGGCACTATGGAACTAAGGTCATTTTCATCTAAAATAAGATGGGAGAGGGAGGTGATGTTTTGGATGGCATTGGGGATACGCCCTGATAGATGGCAATTAGCAAGGTTCAAGTAATGGAGATGATGGAGATGAGAAAGGGTTGCTTCCAAATTCCAACTTGTCATATTTAGCACTACACCTTCAAGAGACAAATATGTTAACTCTTGCAACTTCTCTATCCACTTTAAACTAGAGTTAAACAAGTTGTTCTCAGCCAAGTTGAGGTGAGTCAAGGTGTGTATGGAGCCAACATCCATAGGAATCTTACCTTCAAAATTGTTCTGGGAGAGATCTAGATGCCTTAAATTTTGGAGACAAAATAATTCTGCAAATATTAAACAATTTAATATTAATAACTAAAATTAAATTATGATTAAAAAATAAAACAATAATTTATTATTATTTTCTAATATAAATAAAATATAAAATTATTATTAATTCTTTGACAATTAAAAATTAATATTTAAATAAAACATCAAACACCAAATGATATTATTATTTTTATAAATGCAAACTTCAAAATTTCTAAATAGAACAGAGTCAGTATAAAAGTACCTTTGGGGAGAAAGCCACTGAATCCGTTCCGACTTAAGTCCAAATACTCCATGTACTTCAATTGAAACAAAACTGGAGCAAGTGTTCTGTAAATATAAAAACCGCTAGAATGGTTATAAATATAATTATTGGAAAAGCGGAGTTGGATGACGTGGGAGGAGGAGTGGCTGCATTGAACACCACGCCTCAAGCATATCATCACTGAGTACAATTGTCCCAATGAGGTGGGTTACTTTGAGACAGAAATGGGGGTTTATAAACAAGAGGAAATTCTAACCTTCTCGGTTCTTCATTCTAAAGACATGTCAATGCAGAAGCTCCCTAACTCCATGATTAATGAGAATCAGCAGGCCTTGATTAGAAAGCTGCAACAAGACCAATTGGTCTTAGGGGTAGATATAGATCTACAAAGTCTCCTACTCCCTAACTAGTGCAGGGTACATTATCAAAGTCATTTTGAATTGATTTGTCAACCCTGTAGGGATATTTTGAATCATGTTTCCCAAGTTGAGGAAGCTGACACAAGTCACCCCAAGAACATTGCAGATTGCTTCCCATTTGAGGCCGAGGAAGTAACCATGTTAACCAGGGATACAATACTTTCAAAAGAAATCCCTTCTCAGATCAAACCTACTCTAGATATATGTCCTAATTAGTATACTGATGAGGAGCAGCCCCAAGGTTTGTTAGACACCCCTACACTCACAAATCACTCCAATTTCTGGGCTGCAGTTGGATCCACATCATACCCCAATTTCTCGGCTGTAGTTGGATCCACATAATAGTGATTCTTAAGAGCCAGAATAACATCTCTCTCATGTGGAAAGCAGGAAACATAACAGATGGCGGTGACAGAGCAGCTTGTCATCACAATGTAAATAAGAAGAAACAATGGTAAACAGCTGGATATTTCGTATGGTAATTTGGCAGAGTTATATTTTGTATGGAACACGAAAGATGATGTGTTTTCATTTATTGACTTGACTAGCAATGAGAAATGAGAGGTGTGCACTTCATTCATGTGATATATTTCCAATAGACTCGTGAATGGAGAAAATTCAATTATTATTTTTTCTTTCGTGCACAATACGCGAGCAATGTAATAGTTGTAGAGCAAACAATAGTAACTTGACAAGTAGGTAGGAAGAAAATAAAATTACAAATAAATTCCATCGTCTCCCACACGAAGTAAAGCAAGTCAAGTCAACAAAGGCTGGGAAAACGTTTCATCATTATTTACTCTATTATTTCCTTTCTACAGTTTGAACTTTAATGTCTTTTTCTATCTATATTGTAGACCAGTATTATTTTATTGTTTATGAAGAGAGACTAATATTAAAAAATATAATCTGTTATCTTTTGTCTCACCATTTATTAATTTTTGTTTTATTTTCTTCTCTTTAAAGTCATTGCATATATATTTGATATCAATATTGTTATTAATTAATTTTAATGTTTTCTTATTTGCTTTATGTTTTATGTTTTTTTTTTTATATTTTTTAAATTGATAGAAAGCAGTAAAAAAGAATTACAAAAGAGGCATGAGCAGCAAGCAGACAGAGTTTACAACTGAGGCAGATAGAGGTTATGAAAAGAGCAGCAAATTGCTGCCAAACAGCTGATCAGAATTAGAACAGCAAAAACTAAATTTCTCAAGGAGCAGTCTGCAGCCATCAACCTCCTTAAAGCACCCAGGAAGGATGCCAAACATGACTAGAATTGCTAGCAACAAATATAGTCTGAGCATGACCCCAAGTGCAGCTGAAAGAAAATCACAAAATCCCACTAAGAGATGTCATGAATTGTTAGTATCCACTATAGAAGAGAACCATGAAATCCCCTGCATAAACTGTTGAAAGGAAGGCCCGAGTTGAACCTATAGCTGAGATAAAAGTTGCTTTGCTTGCAGGTAGTAAGCATTGCCCTTCTTTTCCAGATCATTGGTTAACCACAACAAAAGAGTATACAGATTAGTACAAATAGATGATATTTCTATTACAATGGGAGAGAAGGTGTGAGCTAATGCAGCCTGTCAACGAATCCTCCAAATGAATTTAAGTATGATAAGCCTACAAAAGTTGGAAATCACATTATGCAACACTGAGGATCCGAGAAGAGTGGATTTCCACGACCATGGGAAGTAAAAAAGGGCAGGCAAGGCTGAAAAAAGGGCAGTCCACAATTTTTTAACATGGGGGCACAACCAGAAACAGTGCTTGAGAGTTTCAACCCTTCCACAAAAGGGACAAGGAGGAGGTGGATTAATGAATTTAAGGCGGGCTCCAACTAAGAGTTTGGCATGCAAAAGTTTCCATGCTATGAGTTGTGATAGTGCATCCACTTTGGATTTCCAAATTTGCAAGCTAAGCTAATTCCACTTGGATCTTTTGAAGTTACATCTCCAAACAGAGTTAAGCCGGTTTGAAAGAGACAAACCAGGAATCAATTGATTATAAAGGATCTTGAGAGGAAATGTTCCGATACCCCTGCTATTAGGCCACCTCCAATCTTTAAAAAAACTAGAGTGACAGCTAGTGGCCATGAGGATAGAGAGGTTAGGAGGGCCCATATTCTGGATTTCCAAAACAATGAGCTTGTCTTTGTTATTGAGCTCGAAGTGTATCCTGAGCTGCTACCATGATTTCCATGTAAAACTAGTGGGATCCCATAAGTCACTGAACACTTGGATACCTTTCTTGAAAAGTCGTTTAGCTTTCATCCTTGGAATCTTGGCAAGGGGCTAGTTATTAACTTGAATCAATCGGTTCCACCCAATTGAGGAAGATGCAAAACTGAGCCCATGGCTAAATGACTAGTTAGACCAAGATAGTTTTTGAGAAACCATTTGCCATGCTTTCCAAATACAATTAAGTGGGGCAAATCCGTGGAGTTTGAAGTGATGTGCCAAGAGGATCTTGTCAGTCCATTGGATGGAACTCCAAGCTTTGCCAGAGGTTGTTGTTTGTATACGGTATCTGATCAAAGATTTCCAAGGGGCGTTGCCATCCAAAGCTCCGCCTATCCATTTAGCTAAAAGACATATACCTTGAATAAATGGATCTATAATTCCCAATCCACCCTTATCCTTAGGAAGTATACAATGGGACCAAGAAGTGGCAGGCATACCTTTTTTATTTCCCCAATTAGACCAAATAAAGTTGTGAATAAGCTGGGTAAGCTGATTATAACAGGCTTTAGAAGGCAGCCAGCATGAGGAGGTATAGACATGACTAGCTAAGAGGACATTGTTGGCCACCTGTATACGCCCAGCCATTGAAAGAAATTTGTTTGTCCATGCCATAAGCTTGGCTTTAAATTTGTTAAAAAACCATCTCCACATATCTTTCAAGGAAACTCCTAGCCCAAAAGGAATGCCTAAATACCGAGTAATGTCACCATATTTGATCTCCTTCCATTCTTTGGGAATCCAAGGCAATCGGGGGTTGGGACTAGTCATCCAAAATTCAGTTTTGTGCATTGCTAATTTGGAGCCCGAAACACCACAAAAAAAATCAAGGATATTGAGTAAATTATTAATGTCTTCAGCTGTATTTTGGATGAATAACATGCTATCATCAGCAAAATGGGAATTAAGAGCCATAGAGTTACCTGGAAGTGAAATTCCATGAATAAGAGAATCTAAATGGGCATGTTGGAGGAGGTAACCAAGGGCATCAGCAGTAAGCACATAAAGAAAAGGGGCAAGAGGGCAGCCTTGACGAATGGACTTTAGGAGGGGGAATTGGGGGGGATAAAACTCCGTTAACAGCCACTCTTGCACTAGCATCCACGAATAGCATTCGAACATGAGCACAAAAGTTAGGACCAAACCCCAACCATTGCAACATTTTGAGGATGAATGACCAACGTATTCGATCATAAGCTTTATCAAATCAAGCTTAAGAATCAAATCATCCTGAGTAGTTTGACGAGCCCATTCAAAAGTTTCCCAAGCAAGGATTAAATTTTCCAAGATAAATCTGCTCCCTAAAAAACCAGTTTGTTTCGGTCTTACAATTTCTTGTGCAATGGCTTTAATTCTTTTGGCTAATGCTTTAGCTATAATCTTGTATGAGGTGTTGAGTAGTGTGATGGGATGCCAACCATTCACTGAGTCCTCATGTCATCCTTTGGGAATAAGCTTGACAAGACCTTGGTTAATGAAAGCTCCAAGAGACCCAATTTCTATACCCTCTAGATACACATTGTAAAAATCTTCTCTAATATGGGGCCAAAGAACACGATAAAATTCCACAGGAAGGCCATCCAGCCTGGGACTCTTCTTTAAAGCCAGATTATACAAGGCTTCATCAATCTCTTCCAAGGACAGGTAATGATCGAGAAGTTTATTGTAGTCTTGCTGGATTTTATAGGGAATGTAGCTAGCTAAAGTATCTTCCAGAATGGGAATAAGAGGATCATTCTTAGAATCATCACTAAACAGCTGCTTATAATGTTCATAAAAGATTTTCATGATATTCTCTTGGCTAGTTTGCAATACACCATCCTCAGTTTTGATGACAGAAATATACTCCTTTTTATGTTTATGTTGCAGAAATTGGAAAAAAACTTAGTACTCTTATCCCCCTCCTTCATCCAATGTGAACGGGCCCTTAATTGAGTACCTCTGCCCTTACAAGCATCAAATTTGTGAAGGATATTTTCAGTACGAGCCACTTTTTGCTGAAGAGGAATACAATGCAGATTGTTGTCCAAATGTTTCCTGTCTTGAATCAACTGCCCTTTAAGGGAATGCTCTATTCTTCTACATTTAGCTGCAACTCTCCTTCCAAAATTTTGAAGAAAAAGAATGCAATGAGTGATAGTTCTTTCCAACTAGCTAATCCATCTATCGTTTTGAAGTTTAGACTCAGACTTCCAAATTGCTAAAAGGCCATCAAGACAAGCCTTATTTTGAAGATGAGAAACATTAAGCTTGAAGGGTAAGTCATGGATAGTGGAATCAACATGATTGAGAGCAAGGGTGGTGAAAATGGGAAGGTGGTTTGAAAGAGTGGCAGCTAAGTCAGGATGAACAAAATGACCTGAAGATGAAGGGAGGATAGGCAGATTGGGTGACATATAAAATTTGTCCAAGCGGCATAACTTACGGAAAAGCCCTTCTTGGAAATTGCTCCAAGTGAACCAATGAGGTCTATGGGAATCTTTTTTACCCATGATAGGATCATGCACACCTAAAGAATTACGAGCTAGCATCCAAGCTTCAAACTTGAGTAGAGGCAATCGAGGGTGGCTGTCCCAACTCCGATCAACCGGGTGTTCCACCATATTGAAATCACCCCCAAGAACCCACTCAGCAGAAGGAAAATTAATCTGTAACCAATCCCACAAGGTTTCTCTTTTGGACAAGGAGTTGGGGGCATAAATAGAACAAAATCCCAACAAATTGCCTTGAACTATGGTGGTAGCCCAAACACAACAGTTATTAGGATCAGATCCGAAGGTGACAACTGATTTGGCCAGCCAAGGAGCAAGACCCAAAATAGTACCTCCAGACCCCTCAGAATGGTTTGTATGAAAAAACTTAGCCTCCTTCCAAATGGTAGCAAGTGCAGCGTCAAGACAAGTTTGACTAACTTTCACTTCTTGCAACATTAAGACATCAATTCAGTTATTCATGACAAATTGTTTGACCTGAAACTTTCGGGATGGGATAGACATTCCCCTAACATTCCATGACTGAATATTACAATTCATTGAGAGTCAGGAATTTCCTCATCTGAGAGGAGGGAGTTAAACTAATTATTTGTCGCTATGGCATGAGGCTCAAGGTAGACCTCTGAGGGGGGTCTCTCTCTAGAAGGAGATCTATCACAAGATATCATTGGGCTAGAGGGGGGAGTTCTCAAAGGACTGTTTGACTGTGAAGAAGAACACACTGGGCTTGCGAGGGGAGTTTGCAAAGGTGCTAAGAGAAGCGGGGGATCGGTAGGTGGCAGAGAATGAGAGCGAGAAGAAGAGGTTAACTCTTTTCGCTTTTTAGGAAGACGTTTATCAGCTAAAAGGGCATCCTTGAACGAAGAAATTCCTTGAAATAGAGAAGAGGGAGGTGGGATTTTAGGATTGAGAGGAGACTTGGGGTTCTGGGGCTTTGAAGAGGAAGGTTGAAGGTGGGTGGAGGTGGGTACATTTGGAGGCACAACAGCAGAAGGGGAGATGGAAGGTTGAGATTCACAGGCAGAACTTGGCAAGGGGTGGGGTTTATGGAAGGAGCAGTTTCTAATAAGGTGGCCCTCTTTACGACAATAGAAACAAGCATTGGGTTTATTAAGATAGATAATTCGTTGTGAGAACTCAAAGCGAGGGCCTACTAACTAGATGGAATCGAGAAGAGGCTGAGTTAAATCCATCTTGACGCAAACTCTGGGGTGCACTTTGAGGCTGGCCCATTTATCAGAATGCGGTTTACACCAAATAACTCTTCACAATTGGGAAACTATTTTGTGAAGGTAAGGACGAAAGGCAAGGTTAAGCTGAGGTAGCTCCAAGCATATGTGGTATTTAGATTTAGAAATCCCTTTTGGATGAAAATCTATATCCCAAGCTTAAAGATAGCAAATCTGGCCACAGATTATCCAGGATCCATAATGGAGGGCAGCTTTTACATGATCTGGGTCATCAAACGTGCAGGCAACATACCCCCTACCTAACCCCTTGAAGGATTCTATATTCCAACCCTTTTGTTCCCAGTTTGCACGAGTCCATTTGTAAAAGTCTTGTTCCGTAGGAATGCCTTTCAAGAAAAAAAGGATGATAGATCTAGTTCTATAGTCTTCTATCACATCTAAAATGTCATCTGGAAATTCAAACTTTATTGGCATACCTCCACTGTTGTCGCTGGATAGGGGGATTTCACTGCTGTTGACCTCAGGTCGCATTGTCAGATCCCGTTGTCCTTTCAGCGGGTTTGAGGTTGGAATCTGGGACCCAGCCACGAAAGAATCCAAGATATTTATTTCCGTTTCTATTTCCAAGGTGACAGAACTAGGGCGAGTGTGAACAGACTCTTTCTGAGCAGCAGTAGCCTCAAAATCTTTCGTTCTTCCTTTATCCCGTGCTTTCTTCTTCATGGCTGACCCACACAGATTTAGTGCAGCCTAGGTCCTAGTATTGGTAGACCTGAGCGCCTAGGGTCTTGCTGATTTAACCGTTGAAAATGGTGAGTTAACACAGGAAAATGGCGGTAAGGTTTCGTAGCAGGGTCGCTTCCTTCTCCTTCCAAACAAACATGTCTTTTGTATTATGTTTTATGTTAAATCATTTATGTTCTCTAATTGAATGTCAATTGATTTATTTATTGACTTGATAAGTGTTAAAGAAAAAATAAATTTAAAATTTATTTTTTTATTTATATTATAAAACAAATAATATTGAATTTAATTTTTAGTAAATAAAATAATGAAATTAATTTAATAGTTCTTTAAATTTTCATTTTCTCTAACAAATGGTAAATTTTATTTTTATTTTATTGATCAAAATATAATTTAGATTATTGAATTAGGTAATGTTTAACAACAATCAAGTTTATTGCGAACATACTTTCTTAAAAAAAATTGTGAAAATAGGATGCATAAATTTAGAGTGCTCAATTTTTTAAGTAAAAATATCAATATTATCCACTCATAAGAGAAATTAAAAAATAAATATCTTTGTTACTATTTGGAAATAAAATTAGAGTACAGTTGAATATAATATAAACAAGTACTATGTAGCAAGGTTAGTATCTATTTCTAAAATGTTAAGACGAAAATTTATATATTGAAGGTTTAGAAAAGTAAAAATTATAAACATGATTTTGTCTTTATAAAATTACATTTAATAAGATTGAATAATGTAATTATACACTTTCAAAATCCAAAATTTTTAAGATAATAATTGCATTGTATAATTTTTAAGCTTTGAAATTACAAATTCATCAATTACCATCATAGTTACTCTTGGACATTCCAACAAACCTATTAACACCTAATCTTATAAATTATTTTTCTAGTTATTTATGCTATTGTTTTACCCTTTATCTTCATAATCAATATGAGAAATGTAACTTAGGGATTTACGTTGTGCTTGATATTTCAAATTTTGTAAATTCTACCATTAATTTTGGTGCTCTTATATTGCATAGATCTTTCTATTTCAACATTATTATGCACTTATGTAGTGTCAAAAATTGTCACCTTTAACAATTTCACACATTGTTTTGCTCCCCCTAAATTATTGGACCTAATTAAGTCCCTAATTTCTTAAAATTATGCATTCCAAGGCCTATTTTTACCACTTTTCAAAGGATTCCAAGCATTGAATAAATGCAAACAATAAATGTTTTGATCCCAACACTAAAAGTATTGGAAAATAGGGTCAGGACCCATACACCCATGGGCATATGAGCCCCCTATCTTACTGGGGACTAATTTTTAATATGTTTTTGGCAGTATTTTAACATTCAAATTTCAAGTGTCAACTTTTGGGGCCTAATTTTTTAGGAAATTAGCAAAATTGCATATGAATACCTAGTTATTTTATCATTTGAAATAAAAACAACTAGAAGAAGAATTCATGAGGAAATGCTATTGTTAAGAGAAATTCATTAGCAACATTTCCAGATATTATTGCAAAAATCCAAGATCTAACATCATGTCAAAGTTTATGTGTGTGTTCATGTTTTGTGAAGGATAAACCTTGTTGTAGGTCTCCAAAGAATTCAAGCAAGCAAGATCCAAATCCTTGAGGTGATGTGCATGATTTCAAGGAAGCCATTGATGGGTGGTTATAGGTTTGAAGAAAAAATGTCAATTATTGCATTCAAAGCCCTAAAAGTTATCAAGCCACATAAACTCAACTACAAAATTACCTAACAACATTTCGATAACTTTGCAACTAGGAAACAAAAGGCTAGATCCAACATTAGAGGACTACAAAATTAATTTTAGGACCCCTTGTCAGAGACCCATATGCCCCTAGGCGTTTGTGTCCTCCTCTGCATGTCAAATCCAACTTTTTATGGCAAGTGCACCATCTCCAGTACTTCTCAGTTTGCTTGTAATTTACTATTCTAGTTTGTGTGTCTTTGAAATGTTGTATTTATCAAATTAGCTCATATAGTTCTATTAGGTTAATCTTTCCAAATTATTTCCAATTCATTTTCAAGGGCCTAAGAAAGGAGATCAAAGTCGAATTGGCTCACCTTCGTGGTTGATAGTCAATCTATTCATCTTGTTGATCTCCCTTTCTAATGTAATTTTGAAAAAGGAAGCTAATTAACCCTAGGTTTCACATATTAAACATAGGATTCCCCTTTCCCAACACTACAACTTATTCTATGATATTGGTTCCTTTTCTTATATTCTCATTAATATCTTTCATAAGATCTTAATGAAATGGGAAATATAAAAAAAAAACTCTTGTAGGTTTTATGTTGCACTCTTGAGCATATTTACAACACCACATAGGCCTTTGTAGTGTTTATCAATATTTTTTTGTATTCTTCATTCATGTTCAATGTTAGGTTGGTTCAAAATGCCTAAGACCTTGCCTTTTATCCATACATATTATTCAATTTGAATATTCACACACTATAAGAAATTACCACTCATTAAAGTTAATTCTTCAAGTCAATACAATGATTAGCTATCAAGATTTACATGTATTCCTACATGCTAACAATATGTGGTTACTCATGTTTTATGTGCTCCACCATTGAATTCATATTCAAGTAAACTCTAATCATTTATATATTTAGTATGAAATTATTTTGTGGCTTGTGAGTTTTGCATGTGTCAAAAGGGAATGTTAGTTTTAAGCCTCACCATTCATTGGATAATCTTTGAGAATGAATATAAATTGTTACATCCTCATAGAAAAATGTAAGTGCATTGTATAACACATTTCTTTATTATTTATATTTTATAAATAGAAAAGGTTTGATGTAGGGTTTAAAATGTGCCCTTGAGTTTCATGTTCAATACTCATTTAGGCACAATAAAACAAGAAAAGACATGATGTTCCTTCACCTTTTACCATTTTCTCATAGAGAGTACCTAAAACTCATTGATTTTATGAAATTACAACCACATATATTGATTTCTTAGATCTATTCAATACCCACACCATATATAGAAATCAACAATAGAAAGTCCTTGAAAAAGGAAAACTCAATATATAGGGAAACCTCTAGGATTGAAAAACCAATTCCTCCTTCATTCTAACTTTACTTACATTTGATTAGGGGTGGAAAATAAATGAAAACCTAAGTATAAATTTATAAAATAGAAAATCACTAGAAAAAATGAGACTTAAGGATTTGAAGCATGAAATACAATAGTCAACAAAACCTATAAATAGGTACCACCCTAGAAAAGTAAAAGGTAATAACATTGTACCGTCATAAATTGTTAGGTCCTTGATAATTTCACATTAGATTTAGCTCCCCCTTGTGTGTTTGAATCTAATTATGCTTTTAATTACCCATTTTACAAACATCCCCAAAAAATCAAACAAAGGGAGATAAGAACAAGAATTCAACACATGGCTTTCATTGCCAAATTTGAAAGAGAGGTGACATTGTTAAGGGAGTATTCAACACATATTTTTGTCCTAGGGCTATCATAATAATCATACATTAATTTTCTCATTTAGTTGATATGGGAGGTAATATCCCATCCATTAAGGTCCTATACTATTGTAATAATAATCACCATCCTCAATTTATAACCTGAATCAATATTAAAGATGTAATCTTTGCTATGTGTTTTGGTTGAACAATTGGGAAAAAATGAAGTGATTTAACACTATGATTTGTAGAAAATGAACTATTTTGACAAGGTGACATGAAAAAAAGGGAGAAAGAAAAATATAATGTACCTTAAACTCTACGATTCAATTTCACAAACCACATGATATTGTCTATATCATTTTTGGCTTCATACTCCTCTAAAATTCAAGATAGTTTTTCCAACTTCCTTGGTATAGAGTGCTCAATTCTACATCAATCTAATAGAATTAGTATAAAATATTAAAGTAACATTTTTATACTATCTAATTCAACCAAAAAAATATGCATTCCAAAAATAGGAACATGAAAATATTAGTTCATAGAAGATCAAATTTAGTCTAAAACACACAAATTAGTTCTTCTACATTCACAAAATAAAAAAATGTAGTGGAATTGTTAAACAATGATTGATATTTTTTCAACACCATGAAAAGTGTGTGTCTATATTGGATAAATCACATATATTATGGAATAAAATAGAGCATTTGAGTCTTCAATAATGGAATTCCCATGCATTTTTATCCATTTATTTGAATCCAACAAGAACTCTCACATTATAACTTGTTTTGATAATTTCAATAAAGAGAGAGATGCAAAGGTAGGGAGAGAGAGAGATAAGGGAAGGAGACAAAGCTAGGGAGAGAGAGAGTAGAAAGGGATTGAGGGAGGGAAAGAGAGAGAGAGAGAGTAGAGAGGGATGAAGGGAGGGAGAGAGGGAGAGTAGAGAGGGATGAAGGGAGAGAGACAAAGGTAGAGAAACGAAGATAGTTAGGGAGAGATGATTTTTCTTCACACAAACATGAGAACATTATAATGTGCTCATGTTTGAGTGAAGAGAAAGGGAGGGAAGCTAAGGGAATGATCATTTTTTCTTCACAAAAGCATGAGTGTGTTATAGCGTGAGCATGCTATAATTTGCTCATATTACTATCTACTTTGGGAATTTCCAATCGTTAAGGTTGGATTTACCTTGTGGATCCAACCCAAATGGTTTGACTTCCATTTTGATGCCCACATACATATTTTTGTAAATTCTACAAAAATGGCATAATTTCGAGCATGCTTTCCATCAATTTTGCACATCTTTCAATGTCAAGTTAAAAAAATAACATAGTAATGTTAAGCTCTCTTAGCTTTCTAACCATGTAATTTTTTCTACGTTTCAATTATGTTAAGCTTTTGATCTTTAATTTATTTTGCTAGTGCCACCATTTTAAATTGTCAAAAACATATGTATGATATTTTTGGCTTTATTTTTTTCCCATTCATCAAAATTTGAAACAAATTACATTTTTAGAAACTAGAATATTCTATACACAATCAATTTATTTATTTATTTTCAATTAGTTTTCAAAACAATAGAGGGCACATGGTGGATTTTTATTTTTTAGGATGTGTCCACTTTGAACATTAGTATTGAAACAAAGAAAAAGAGGCTAACCATAATGAGATCAACAAAATGTTGAACCTAATTTTACTAGTGTTGTTTCATCCAATTTATGAGGGTAATTTAATGCATAAATGAGAATTTGAAAACAAACCTAACTAATATACCAATCAAAAGGAAAGTTTTAAGAGGATCAAATGTTGTGTACCTGTTGCAAAAGGTGCTTTTTCGGGCTTCACTGAGGACTTATTCACCCAGTGGAGAATGGGTCCTAGCTAGGGTTCTGGAAAATCAATTTATGGGTTTTGTTCTCCAATGTTTGCAAACTCCAAGTGTTAAGCTCCCAAAAGTCAAAAATGAATTTTGTAGAATACTTCATGATTTTGCAAGAAAGATGACAACTTTGAAAAATTTGACAACTTTGAAAACTTTGACAACTTTGACAACTTTTTCTCCCACTTGATCTTCAATCTAAAACTTGCAATCATACATCAAAGAGGAGAAAAATGTTTTTTTGTTAGGGAATAGGGGTTTTCCTTAGTCAAATCTCATTTTGGTAATTAAAACTTGAAATGAAACAATGCATAAAAGGAAAGATGAATGAACAATGTAATGTCACAACTCACCAATCATCAATTTAACCTTGGATTGCAAATATAAAACTTAGCATGAATTTTCCTTAATGAGTGTAGATCTTGATCATGAAATTGAAATAAGATAATGGCTTTGAATATGATGAGGGAGCAAACCCGAGACACAGAACAATACTCACAAAATAGAGAATAATATTTTATTCAAAAATATGGAATCCTTACATGCAAAGGATCTCAAATCCTCGAGCTTTGAGATACATGCAAGCTACAAAAGTTTTAGGAAAAATTATAGAATTACAGAAAATCCCCTTTTCGCAGAATGTGAACTCTTTCCCCAAAAAGTTACTCAAAAATCAGAAACTAGCCCATAAATAGACCCATATCAGTTTGGAACCAAAAACAACATTCGAGATAAGATTTTTGGCTGTTCGGTGCCAAAATTACAGTTTGAAATTAAAATTTAAATTCACATTCGAAAATTAACACATTTCTAAAATATGCACCAACTTCTGGAAGCCATAACTTTTAATCCGACCATTGGATCTTCAATGATAATACCTTTTTGGAAAGTTCTTGAAAATAAAATTTTCCACAAAGTAGACCTATGGCTGACTATTTTGGCATTTCCACAAATTTTCGGACCCATCCGGAACCATTTAGGGCCTCAAATTGGACTCGGAAGGTTTTTTAGGGAAAAAAGCAGAAACTAGAACTTGAATAACTTTCAAACCGTGAATGATCTTGACTTGATTCTTTCACCAAAGTGCTTATTTTTCCATCCTAAACCTTCCCATAAATTTTTTTCTTCCCACGCCTTCAAATTCATACTTGCTAAAAATAACAGTTGAGTAGAAAAAGCAAAAAAGCAGTTCTAAAAGTTGGAAACTCTTATTCGATGAAAAGGGTATCCAGAAATGCAAAAACATCTACAAAAAGAAAAGAATGGGAAAATAAATGGAAAAAATCTTTTTGGGTGATGCAAGATTGCCCTCACACCACTGGATGCTCCTGCATCAGACACCTAGGGTAATTTGAGAAGTGACCCCATCACGTCTCAAATGATTGAGGAAAACCCAAACGATCAACCTCTGCCTTAGACAGCCAAGATGAATCTTCATCAGGCCTTCCTCTCCACTTCACCAAATATTCTTCATATTGTCTATTTCTGGTACTCCTCACATGGCTATCCAAGATTTCTTCAATCTGCTCCTTCTCTGAAGTAGGTGCTAGGATACCATACTGTTCTATTGTTGGTACTTCCTCTGTGCCACCTTCATGATACTCTGTCAAATCTAAAATATTAAACACAGGGGAAATATTGACTCCATTTAGTAACTCTACCTCATATGCATTCCTTGATTCATGCCTCTTCACAATTTTACAAGGACCGAACTTCTTCATCTTCAGTTTGTTATAGGTTCCCACTGGAAACCTTTCTTTCCTCAAGTGGACCATCACTTCATCACCAATCTGAAACTCCTTATACCTCCTCTTCTAATCTGCGTTAGCCTTATACTGCATATTCATCTTGTTAATATGTTCTCTTACCTTCTCATGTATATTCTTGATGTCCTCTGCAAAGTCTTTGGCTTCATCACTAGTATTCTTCTCTTGGTCCATCTTCCTCAATTCTAGAGTGGTCCTGGGACTACCTCCATACACAATTTGGAATGGTGATCTCCCAGTGCTTCTGTTGATAGAATTGTTGTAAGAAAATTCTTCCTGGGGTAAGATCAAGTCCCATCCCTTGGGTTTATCTCCTACCAAGCATCTCAGTAGGTTACCCAAACTTCTATTCACAACCTCAGTCTTCCCATCAGTTTGTGGATGGTGTGCAGAACTGAACTTCAACTCTGTTTTGAACTTCTTCCACAAGGTCCTCCAAAAGTATCCAACAAATTTTGTGTCACGATCTGAGACTATACTCTTTGGCAGACCATGTAGCCTCACCACCTCTTTGAAGAACAAGTCAGCAATGTGGACTACATCATGGGTCTTCTGACATGGGATGAAATGTGCTATCTTTGAAAACCTGTCAACTACCACAAATACTGAGTCATTCCCTCTTTCTATCCTTGGCAAACCAAGAACAAAGTCCATACTTATATCTTCCCAAGGCCTCTCTGGTACAGGTAAGGGCTGATACAACCCAGTATTCTAGCTCACTCCTTTAGCCATCTAACATACCCTGCAACTCTACACAAACTTCTTCACATCTTGTGATAACTGAGGCCAGTAATAATGCTCACTAATAATGACAATGGTCGTATCCCAACCAAAATGTCTTGCCATTCATCCACTGTGCTTCTCCTTTATTAGGTTCTCCCTCATGGAACTCTTTGGAATACACAATTGGCTTCCCTTAAACAACATGTCATTCTGGATTATGAAATCTAGCCACTTCGTCCTGTCAACTGTAAAAGGATCCTTGCAAGCTTTCCAAGCCTCTGCGAAATCAGGATATTTAGGATACAATGTCTTGAGTTCATTGAACCCAACCACTTCAATTTGCATCTCTATCAACAATGTTTGCCTCCTACTTAAGGCATCTGCAACCCTATTTGACTTGCCACTCCTATGCTTTAAAACAAAGGTATAAATCTGCAAAAATTCCACCCATTTCATATGCCTTTGATTTAACTTTCCCTGACTACTCAGATACTGTAATGCTTGATGATTAGTAAACAAAAAAAATTCATTTGGAAACAGATAATGTCTCCATTTCTTTAATGCTTGAACTATTGCATAAAATTCCCGATCATATACAAAATACTTTCTCTTTGCATCATTTAACTTTTCACTGAAATAGCCAATGGGCTTACCTTCTTCGCTCATCACTACTCCAATGGCACAACCATTGGCATCACAATCCACCAGAAACACCTTATTGAAATTTGGGAGGGCTAAAACTAGTTGCTCTGTCACCTTCTGCTTCAACAAATCAAAACTCTTCGATGCTCCAGTGCTCCACTTGAACTCTTTTTTGTCCCCTCTCATTGTTTCAGTTAGGGGTGCACAAATACTACTGAATTTTCTAATGAACTTTCTATAAAAACTAGCCAAACCATGGAAAGATCTCATCTCAGTAGCAGTTCTTTGGGTAGGCCATTCTAGAATAGCCTTCACCTTCTCTGGGTCCATCTTTAGAGCTTTTACTGAGACAACAAACCCCAAGTACACTAACTACTTTTTAACAAAGCTACACTTTTTCAAATTTATCAACAGTTTCTCCTCTCTCAACTTCTCAAAAACCCTAAGAATATGCATTAAATGCTCATCCAAGTTCTTACTGAAAATTAAAATATCATCTAAATACATAATGAGAAAACTTTCCAGAAACTCTTTCAGTACCTCATTCATGAGCCACATGAATGTGCTCGGTGCATTGGTTAGCCCAAAAGGCATAACTAACCACTCATACAGACCCTCTTTGGTCTTGAAGGAAATCTTCCATTTGTCTCCCTCACGAATCCGGATATGGTGATATCCACTTTTCAGATCTATCTTTGTGAAGTATTGTGCTCCACTCAAACAGTCCATTAGGTCATCCATCCTTGGCAAGGGAAATTTGTACTTGATTGTTATCTTATTTATGGCACAGAAGTCTGTACACATCCTCCACTCCCAATCCTTCTTTGGTGCTAGTACTACAGGTACTGCACATGGGCTCAGACTCTCTCGAATCAAACCCTTTCTCAACAAATCCTGAACTTGTCTGTTCAACTCTTCATTTTCTGCAGGAGTCATTCTATGAGCTGCCTTATTTGGCAAACTGGCTCCAGGGATCAAGTCAATCTGATGACTGATCTTCCTCATTGGTGGTAAACCCTTAGGTATGTTATCAGAAATAATCTCCTAAAACTCATCCAATAGTCTAGAAACCTCTACTGGCACCTTCTCACTTTCTTCCTTTTCCATTCTAGGAATCAATGCATAACACATATGCTCATGCTTCATGCCTTCTAAAAATTTCCTTCCATCAACAAAACAAATTCTAGCACTATTGCATAACTTTTCTTCATCCTTCTTCAGGGGTTTCAACTTATGGTGGACTCCATCCTTCAACAAGGAATAAGTGTTTGCATGGCCATCATGTACAACACGCCTATTGAACTGCCATGGCCTCCCCAACAACATGTGACATGCATCCATGGGGATGATATCACAAAGTACTTCATCATGATAGCTTCCGATCTTGAACTTCACTAGGCACTGCTCATTGACCAGAACTTTGTGGTCTTTCTGCAACTAGGCAATCCGATATGGGTGTGGATTCCTTTCCCTTTTTAGCTTCAACTTCATAACCATCCTTCTAACACCAGATTATCAGTGCTCCCATTATCAATAATGACCTCACAACATTTTTCTTCACACTTGCACCTTGTGCGGAATAGATTATTCCTTTGTTCTGGCTCCTTCTCTTCAGTCACTAGGGCTCTTCTAACCACTAGGGCTTCTCCTCTTTCAGCATCATCTGAATGCTTGGATTGAGCCTCCTCATTTGCATGTGCAACCCTTCCATGACCTTTTGGCCTTTTGTCTATCCTTCCTTGGTGTTGTGGACATTCATAAGCTCGATGCCCTTCTTCACCACAATGGAAACAAGTTCCTCTAAAACCACCTCTTCCGGGTCCTGGCCCAGATCTTCATCGTCCTCTACCCCTTTGATCGCTAATGTTTTGATCATGAGGGCGGTAGAAGTTATCGTTCTTTTGACCTCAACTGGTACCCACATCTTCATTTTTCCTTTCATCCTCATTTCGGCTCCCAGAAGATCTTCCACTACCTCTTCCGCTTTGACCTCCTTAGCCTTTTTGCTTGCTGTCAAATTTTTTGTTCAACTTCTCCTCAACTTTCAGAGAAAACTAGTATGCATCCTCAATGGTGGTCATTCTGACCAAGCTTAGCTCCTCTTGAATGCTCAGTCGTAACCCATTAAGATAATAGGGTACCTTCTCCTTGTTGGCCTCTGCATGGCCTATTCTGATGATCATCTTGTGAAAATATTCTATGTATTCTTTCACAGATCTACTTCCTTGCCTCAACCCTTTCAATTTCTTCAACATATCTAACTCATAGTCCACTGCTATGAATTGCTTCTTCAGTTTCTCAACCATCCGATCCCAACTACTAATCTTTCCTTTTCCTCTTTGCTTTCTCTCCAACTAGACCTCTTTCCACCAAATATTGGCTTGGCCCTTCAACTTTTTTTTTGAAAACTTAACCTGATATGGGTCCTCCACTTCTTCATATTCAAAATATTCTTCTAGCTCGTTGATCCAATCGATCAACTCTTTTGGGTTCAAACTTTCAAAATAACTGGGGACTTCTATTCTGGGTCTTTTTTTTATCTTCGAAATAGCCCTAATCAGTCACATTTGATCTCGATCATAGATTCTTCTTCCTCTTCTACATCTGTATCTTCCACCTCTTCTTCATCCTCACTTTCTCCTCTCCTTCCTGGGTCTAACCCTCTTCTCATTTGTTCCTGTAATGCATCAATTTGTCTCTGGAGGGCTCTAAAACCCTCAGCCACAAATGGATCTCTTCCACCAGCATTTTTTCCACCTCTCCCACCTCTGGCACCACCACGCCTACCAGGAATCACTCTTGGAGGCATCTTGAAGATCTTGAACCCACAACCACGGTCTTGGTGCAAAATGACTCATGATCGGCGATCTGTTCACACGCTCAAGAAAACCCACTCTGATACCACCTGACGAGGGAGCAAACCCGAGATAAAACAATACTCACAAAATAAAGAATAATATTTTATTAAAAAATATGGAACTTTTACATGCAAAGGATCTCAAATCCTCGAGCTCTGAGATACATGCAAGCTATAGAACTTTCAGGAAAAATTACAGAATTATAAAAAATCCCCTTTTTGCGGCATGCAAACTCTTTCCCCAAAATGTTACTTAGAAATCAGAAACTAGCCCATAAATAGACCCATTTCAGTTTGGAACCAAAAACAACATTCGAGATAAGATTTTTGGCGGTTCGGCGCCAAAATTACAATTTGAAATTCAAATTTAAATTCATATTCAAAAATTAGCACATTTCTAAAATATACACCAACTTGCAAAAGCCATAACTTTTAATCTGACCGTTGGATCTTCAATGATAATACCTTTTCGGAAAGCTCTCGAAAAGACAATGTTCCACAAAGCAAGTCTATAGCTAAGTACTTTGGCATTTCCACAAATTTTTGGGCCCATCCGGAACCATTTAGGGCCTCAAATTGGACTCGGAAGGTTTTTCAGGGCAAAAAGTAGAAACTAGAACTTGAATAACTTTCAAACCGTGAATGATCTTGACCTGATTCTTTCACCAAAGTGCTTATTTTTCTGTCCTGAACCTTCCCATAAATTTTTGTCTTCCCACGCCTTCAAATTCATACCTACTAAAAATAGCAGTTGAGCAGAAAAAATAGAAAAGCAGTTCTAAAAGTTGGAAACTCTTATTCGACAAAAAGGGTATCCAGAAATGCAAAAACATCTACTAAAAGAAAAAAATAGGAAAATAAATGGAAAACATCTTTTTGGGTGATGCAAGATTGCCCTCACACCACTGGATGCTCCTGCATTAGAATACTTGAACTTGATCGCCAATGCTACATCATCATCTTAGCTCAACAACATGCATGCCTTTGACATGATGATTGATATCTTGATTGCTGCAATAAACTTCAATATTTTTTCCTTGAATGCCTTCTTGAATTCTCTTGAATGCTCTCTTGATCATAAGTTTTCTATTAGGACTTGCTCATAAAAATTGCTAGGTGAAACTAAGTGAAATAGCCTTGTATTTATACATATCTTACTATTAATTCCTAAAATTTAAATAACACAAGCCGGCATTAGATATAGGATTTCAAATCATTAAAATACTACCAAAAAATATCCCAAGGGGAGGTCCTAGGGTTAAGTGAGGACCCATTCACTATAAGGCGAATGGGTCCTAGCACACTTAACCAAGACACACTTTGGGGATTGTTAAATGTTATGTAAAAAGGGGGTCCTAGGACCTAGTGAGGATCCAGTCACTAACCTAGGACACATACCTTGTCAAATTAAGTGTTGTGTAATGTCATTTATGAATTTTGAGTTTTGTCCTTATGAATTTGTAATTAATTAGGCTTGGATTTGAAATAAAGGGGCCAATTAAGGAAAATTAACCTCAATTAATTAATAAAGCCCTAGATTAGTGTGAAAGTGTAAAGATAAACTTTACAACACCCTAAATAAGGCACCATTAAGTCCATTTTATTAAAAAGGGCCCTAAACTTTTAACGTGAATGTGTAAAACACATTACAACACTAAATTAAGGCATAATTAGGTTTAATTTAAAATTAATTATTCCCAAATTAAGTGTGAAAATGAGGTACTTTTTTTGGCACTCCAAGTATAAATCATATATTCATTAAAAAATAGAAAAAAAATTGGGCATAGACTATATGGTGTTAGCTATTTTTTAATTGAAGAAACTTTTTGAAATAATAAAATAAAGATAACATTTTAGGGTGGCCACACCAGATGCTATGTTTTTTTTTTTTTTGAAAAAATAGGGGCAATTTTTGTTGCATCCCTATTTCAACCCCTTAATCTCCACCATTTAAAGAAAAAATAGTAGTTTATCTAAATTAGATTTAGAGCACTACAACTCTTGTTCTTGCTAAATCTTCAAATTTTGAGAATAACTATCTTTAATTTCTTATCCAAGATTATTTTTCATGATTTAAGAAAAAAGCGGCCACTTAAGACCCCCTTTTGGTCTCCCATTTCCCTACACTTAACCCATAAATCTATCATTTTTTCTATTAAAAAATGAAAATACCGATTTTCTACCTATTTTGTTCTCTCATTATCTATTTTCATTTATTTCTTACATTTGCAATCTAGAAATTGACATCATATGTATTATGGTAGAAACCATATCATATCTCTTATATGACACATATCAAATAAAGATAATACACATTCTCATCCATTTACAACTTTAAATATTTTAGTTTTTCTCTATTTTCAATTTTGTAGTTAAAAATCATCTTAGGTTTCTCTTTAATTCTCTACAAATTTGTGAAGCTACCTATAGAATATTTTTATTTATTCTAATAATACTAAAAATTTGATAATTAAATTATCTACAATCACCATCATATTATTAGAAACCTAACACAACACATCTCTTGTTAAATATTGTCTTTTATATCCTTTCTTTAATAATGATAAATTTATTGGGTATATGTTTTTAGGTTTTAATATACACATAAATCATACACATGGTGACAAACCAAAAAATATAATTGATGCAAGTTATACCACATACTTCATGGATACTTCTACATCACATTTACTTAAAATAAACATAAAACTAAATGAAAATGACATAACATACTAATTTTAATATTACACATAAATCATACACATTTAAATAGTAAAAACTCATCCTTTTTGAAAGAAAAAAAAATATTGTAAAGACTAATTGATTAAACTCAACCCAAAGAATAAAAGGAAATAACATCTCATCAAGAGAAAAATCTTGAATTAAGTGAAATACATGTGGATTATCAAAACTTTGTGAAAGTGATTGCCATGAAGAAGATGAATTAACAAGAGAATGCACATCATTAGATTGAAGGTTCTTTATTTTGTGACATGCTATCGATTTTGAGAGAGACATTTTTGTGGAAACATTTATACCATGTTGATGAAGCAATATAACATAGCTGATTTACTTCTCCAATATAAAAACATGTAATGAATGTTATGCATGTAAAATGAAGAATACATTCCTAAAAAAAAAAAAAACTTCAATCTATGTTGAAAAGTATTGTCTTAAAGAATACTAATTAAACAAAGTCCACAAAATAATATTGACTGGTTTCTAATGAGAGTAGACTTTCGAAAATCTTACATTTTAAACTAAAGTCTTAAATCTGTAAGACAGAGATTAAAGATACCCAAGACAAAGTAGTGCAATTGTTTGGTTTCTTCTATGCACATTCGAGAAAAGCCAAGAAATTTGAAAGCACGCTACACAGTAATTGGGTGACTGTAGTAATTCCAAAGTTTTTTGAAATGGTTGAGCATGTTAGAAAGGTATACATCAATCAACAGGACTCTGGAAAAAGGGTTGCCAGTGAGAAGACGAAATAATCAGTGATCATCCATTCTTCCTTCCATTTGTGGAAAACGAATGGCTGGAACAGTTTTTGTAATAATGTCTGAGATGGACAATCCAATTCATCTATTTAGTTAAAACAAAATGAGAAATAGACTGTTAAGGAATTATGGAGAATAATTTTCCATTTGGATTAATCCAATTCATCTATTTAGTTAAAACAAAATGAGAAATAGACTGTTAAGGAATTATGGAGAATAATTTCCCATTTGGATTATCTTTCCAAGATATTAGTTAGATTTTATGAAATAAAAATTATAATATATGATTGCAAAGGAAAATTAAATTTAAGATATATAATATTTTTCTAATTTATGATAATGATTGGACTTTCTAGTAGTTATTTATTTTTTAAAATAAATTATTACATAAAATTATTTCAATTAAATAAATATATATTTATTTAGCAAATAATCAATTAAGATACATGTGTAATTTTTAAAAATTAAATATAATTTATTATAAAATTTTAAATTAATTAAATGTTAAAGTACTTATCTTTTAAATTGATTCAAATATTAGGAATTTATTTGGCATGATATCATTTATGAACTCATTATTGATTTAGAAATCCAACTTTATATTTTCCTTGTTCTACATTTTTACGAGTGTAAACTTGAATTGTATGCCCATATTTTAACCTAAAACTTATAGACCTAATCTTGAATTGTTATGTCTTCTAAAAAATTATTTTCCTCTTTGTTTGATATATAAATTTGGTGAGGAACTGGTCATATTTAGAAACACTTTTCAGGATTTTGCTAAATTGTAAGGGTCATCTTTTTCTCAATTACACCTCTAGATGGACGAACTCAACAATGATGAACTAACTTGGTTGAGAATAAAGAGAGAACATGAATTATGTGATGTCACTAAAAGTAACACAAATTATAAAAATATTACACAATAGAATATTCATTTCTTATTATTCCTTTATTGTTGCCATTACCAAGAAATTATAGTATTTAAATACAATTACTAGCTCTCAAATTTTGGAATGTTCTTTTTTCTCCTACAAAAACCTAAAAGTATTTCCACAAAAAAATATTGTATGAAATCTTGAAAGTATAATTTAGAAAAAGGGTTGTTTTTATAATTTTGTATTTAAGTATGATCTTCTTCATAAATTCACAAATAGAAAGGAATTATCAACATCCAACCATATAATAACTAGGATGCAAGCTTCTCAAACTAAAAGAAATATCAAACTAAATAATCCATTCCCAAAACCAATGGAGTAAGACAAAATCTATCATCTACACTTCTCAAATACGCCCTCTAGAACTAACATCCATAGCTCAAGACTCATTCCCATGACAAGATAAAGGAAAATTAACCATGCTAAGAAATCTTCAAGTAAGCTCTCTAGAACTAAAATCCATAGCTCAAAACTCATTCCCATGACAAAAAAGGTAAACAATACATATCAAATGATTCACCACAAAGAGGACCAAGCATGAGGAATTTGATTGCTCCTCCAAGACACACCAAGCCACAATGACTCTCTCCAAGAACAATCTCCTAAATAGGTTTGTTTTGAACTCATATCCAACCCAAGTGTAGGTTCCTTGCTCTTGTTAAAACCTCATTAAAGATTAAAATCACAAAACATAATCTCCAAGAATAATAGATCTCCTAACCTCACCATATACAGTAATATTTGAAATTTCTTCATAGATTCAACATTTGAAGTAGCTAGTTTTTTATTTCTTTAATTTCTAGTTATGTTTTGGAGAAAAGGTGTTTCATAGGCAATAGTTTTTTAACATTTTTTATAGATTCATGAAACTTTGAAAGTAGCTGATCCATTTTCTAGTCCATTTCATTGATTTTTAAAAATGTAATTACAAATTTTGTAGATTTGGATAACTCAAGGATCAAACTATCCAATTTGATAAAAACAAGACCTTTTTTAGAGCACTTCAACACTTTTTAAAAAAAAGTTAAAGGAATTAAGCCTATACATACATTAATATATATAGAGGTAAATTTTACAAAATATAGGACCAATGGATCTTTCTAGCCAAAAATATCAACATGAAAACTTGCAGCTGACAAAATATTTCATTTCCCTGACCCATGCAGGATAAGTATTTTCCTTTGCACACTATTCTTTCACTACCCAATATTGAGATTTATCCCATATCTAAAAATACTATAAAACCATAGGCAACATATACACAGTTTGCTAAGTAAACCCCCTTTACAAAATACCATATGCTAAATTTACTTTAATAGTCTCCACCTTAGTCTTCCATTCTATCAACTTGGATTTCATTCTCACTCTGTTGTTCGTGGAAATCACCGACAACTGATTGTGTAGGTGGAATGGCATTCAAATTGTGAATATGAGCATGATGCAGATGCTGAGACAAACTAATATTATCTTGAGTGTCTATGACAAGAATAGCTTGAGTCACTAGAGTAGGAGGGTATTGAAGCGCTAGAGTAGGTGTAATAATGTGAATTGGCGCCTTATTCTCATGGGATAGCAGAGCTAACATATCATTTACCTTCTTCCTTATCCTCTCTGCTAAATCTTCACCTACCAAACCTGTTGATGTGTTTTTATGTACTTCTCAACATAGGAAGTGCATAGGTGCACTACCTCTCTTAAAAGACAATCTTCCACAACCAATATTGCAGAACACTATCCCAAGGTCTCTAATGTCAGGTCTTGATAGTGCTTGGAATATCTCAGTTGTTTGATGTGATTTGCTGGAATCACAAGGCGGTCTTATGGATGAGTTACAAAGCATGGGAAGTTGGGTCTTGAAATGGAGTTCCTAAGATGGAGAAGTTGTTGTGCATTTGCTGTAGGTTCAAACAGGAGTTTTGAACTCCATTTTTATCATTGGATTTAGCTTTACAATGTGCAATGAACCCTTATATAGGTTACTTCTTAAAAAAAAGGAAAAAGGGAAGGGAAGAGAGAAGGTTCTTGGACTTGCAACTGACTGTGAATGGTGATAACAGAGTTCCTGCAATGGACAGCTTCCTGGAAACAATATTCTACTTAACCAGAAATCTCACAGTCTCATAGAATTTGTGCTATCTTCTAAGGTCTGTGAATATTTCATCTTTCATTCACCATGTACATGCATGAACAAAGATGAAAGTCTGGAGCAGCTTCAAATTTAAGCCCATACTAACTTTACACAGCTATCTACCATCAGTAAACAACAAAAAGTGTGGACTAGGAAGGCATCTACACAATAGGATTTTTCATAACCACAAAACAAAATTTCTAAAATCTATCAAAGTAAGAATACAACTAACTGGAAAATTAATACGAATCTAAGTTAAGCATCTAACAATGGAGGTTGAATCAAGTAACATGTGAGAAACTCAAAAAATGCACCAAGTCAATGTATTTTCATTATAAATTTCTGCAACATGTCTTTACAACAACTCAACTCTCTTTTCAAATGAGAGGGGAGCCCAATTTATAGTTTCCCAAAACTCAAATGAATGGACAAGATTAATTCTCATTATGTGACAAAGATTCATTACAAAATAGGGTTTCACCAACCCTCAATATATTACAATTTAAAATTACATTTGTCCTTTCCCTATTTCATCATCTAGTGATGACACTGTAGTTTTTTGTCCTTTAGCTGATTATTGTTTTACTGTAGCTACTCTTTGGGGAGCTCTTTATCATCAACAAGGTTGTCCTCCTGCTTCCTTGAGGCTGTATATTCCATGAACTTCAAGATGACTGGCTGGAGCTTGTCTACCTCAATAATATCGTACTGCAACATTTGGTAGCTCCATTCCTTGGTGTTATCTTCCAACCTCTTCCAGTCCTTATCGTATTTTGTCCTCTGATCCCTGAACAACTCTGATTGATCAAAGGCATAGGCAGCAAAACTCATGAACTCTACTGTCACTTCACTAGACATCCCGTCCTCCATCTTCTTTTGGAAGTAAGGTTTTACCTTTTCTAGATCCATTTGCTTTGTGGGCATATCATACTTTGTCATCAGCTTGAGATAACGAGCTCACTTTTCCCTAATCTCCTTGATCCATTCTATGTCCAGATCCACTTTGGTCATTATTTGTTCCAACCTTTCTTTCCTGTTATCAAAATCCCACCGCCATACATCCATCAACCAGTGATCGTCCTTGCTAAACGAAAGCTCCTTTTCACATGTGGCTTTTGGTAATTGAATGATAACTTTGATCTTTGGGAAGGTGGAGTCGTATGTTGCAGGGAAGTTAGTGCATAACTTCTTTGTGCCCTCCAAAAATTGTTGCAGGTCCAAGAACTTGTTGGCCGTCTGAAAAACCCAGCTAATTCCCATGTTTCCAACATACAAGACTTGTCAAAACCAGTCCTCCGTAGTCTTTTCCAAGTTCTTCCTTCTTTCCATCTTATCGATTTGTTCTTTAGATAGCAGTTGGGGTGCAGTTGTAGACGTGGTAGGAAAGTCATCCACTAAAGACCATTGCTAGATATAATCTGTTAAAGCAGCCACCTATGCTTTGAGCTCATCTTTTGAAATCTTGTCTTGTTTTATTAGATGCACCACCGTAGCCACCAACTCCTCAAGATGCCCCACCTTCTATTCCCTGGTAGCGATCCCCAAGTCAATTGTGGAGACGTTGTAAATCACCCCAGCCTAGCCCACCATAGGCATTGCTATTTGTATGGCTTGAGATCCAGAGGTATCCATCATTACCTTGGATCTAATCTTAGGCTTCTTCTCCTTTGTGGTGATTTGAGCTCGGGCTAAGATAGCCTCTAGTCTCGCCCTCGGGTCCTTTAGTACAAGAGTTTTTCTTTCGAGTTGTCTGTCTAACCATTCAAGCATGACCGACTTGCCCCTAGGTGACTCATGATTGCCCTCGCCCTTTATGGCCAAGGCTTCTATTTGCTTATCCTCTGGGGCCCTCTCTTCCCCCTTGGTAATATCTCCTTCTTCATCATTGGAGTCCTGGATGAACATAAGGCATTTAATAGGAGGCTTGGTAGATAATTGCTACAGGGGACTTTCCTTCTTTTCCACATCCTCCCCTTCCTTTTCCTTAGCTTGTTCAACCTCGTGCACATGCTCCTCAAATTGCTCGATCTCGAGGCTCTTAACAACTTTAGTCTCTCTCTCAATTTTATCTTCTTTCTGCTGTCCTTCTTCCTCAAGGAGTGACCTTTCTGCCTTCTCCTCAGTATCTTTCAGCTGTGAATCCATTTCCTCCTTAAGGTCATCATCAAAGGTCTGCACAATGACCCTCCCATCGACGTCACCTTCCTCATCTCCGCTCTCTGATGAGTCATTTCCCTCTTCTTCATAGGCCACCTTGTCAATAGTATGATGTTCATACTTTGAGTGCTCATGGTATTCATCGGCCTCCTCTTCAAAGGGCTTTGAAGTCTCTTGTTCTCTCCTCTCCCACTCCTCGAAGATTAACATGGTGGCTTCCATAGCTGGTGGCCTTGTCGGCAGTTGTGAAGGTTGAGCAGTAGCAAGGGCTTGTGCAAGGGCTGCTTGGAGAGTGGGATCCATAAGGATCTGGGAGAGCTCAGGGTGAGATTTTGCATATGTCTTAAGAGGGCCTCAGGCATGGTGGGAGTGGGTATTGGTGCAGCCACTGTAGGCAATGGGAATGACATGGTGGGTGACATGGCAAAGGAGGAGTCAATTACAATCACAGGCTCAGTCGGGGGCAAAGGGGCAAGATGGATAGAGATGTCCACTATCGACAAGGATGCGATGACCATAGCCAGGGAGGTAGATGATGGGGGAACCAAAGCAGGGAGAGCCAAGACAGTTTTTATTTGATCTGTATCTTTTGCCTCTTCTTCTTGGGTTAAGAGTTGCTCTGTCGTGCCCCCCATTTGCTTAAGTCTTTTGGAGGGTGAGCCTCTTAGATCCTTCCTTGCATAAACCTTGGGGTTAGGAGACTACTCCATCTCTGTCTCCCTCTTCTTGGATCTGGTGACTGGAGGGGAATTGGATGTCCTACCTGTTGAAGTGGTGGCAGTAGCATCTTTCATGGCACTAGGTTCACTCTTGAGTCCTTTGTACGTAAGGAATACTCCTTGTTGTCTTAATTGGGCCACCTACCCATCAACCCACTCCTTGGTACGAGCCAAGACTAGCTTGGTTATGGTATCAAGGTCATCAACCTCCTGTTCGTCTCAGTCAATTGTTGGTATTGGCAAATGGGTGACTGTGGGGTACCTAGGGTCCATTATGGTGCTCTCATCTTCTTCGACTTGGTCTTGCATGGGAAAAGGTTGCACCTTTCTTACAAAATGTATAGTCATTCACATATAGTACCTTGCATGTACTTCTTTATCATCCTACCAATCCCCACAAAAGTCTTCAATGTGGTGGAGATGAGTGAACCCCGGTCCCAATGCCTTTCTTACATGCCCATATGGGTCCATTTGCAAGCGAGCAGTGTGTAGATGAAAATGGTAATCCTTTAGTTCTTTCTTGGAGTTACCTGTACACTCAAAAGTTTGTAGTTTATACATGCCCTGGCCAAGAGTCATGGGATAAGAGATCCCCACTATGTGTTTGCCATTGAAGATTACCTATATGTGCTGGAGCTGCCGAGAAAGCTCCAATAGGATGATTCAGTCATTGGGGTATCGAGGCAACTTGTTTGGCCTTTCGGTGAAGCCTTAGGCATGGATGTATGTGAACTTTAGTTATTGAATGAAGAGGAAGGCATATTGCTTCAAAAAATGCTCGAGCATTGTAGGAAACCCTCCTTTCAAAATCCCCAGCAATCAATCTGATGATATGGCCAATGAAGGTGTCATTCACTCTGTAGTACTCCCTCTTGAAGTTTCAGTACTGGAGTTGCGGGTACTTGCCATAGGCTTTCAATCTTCGACCCTGCTCCCCATCAAGTGCCATAAACAACCCATTATACTGTCTCTAGTCTGCCAAGGAATAGACGAGATATGAAGTCATATAAAATTTGGAACTCTTCTTGACATTGACGAACTGCTCATGGAAGCAGTCGCTTATTATACCTCCCAACAGAATGAGGTCTTTGTGGTAACATCGTCATTCCCCCGAAGGATCTGCTCAACAAAGTACACCATCCACCCTTGAAAAAAGGCTACAGTAGGGAGGCTCATAACCCTACTTAGCATTGTGACCAAATCATGGTAGTCTTCATAGAAATCACTGTGGAAGAGTTCGTTAGGAACCTTCAGGGTGTTGCCCCGCTTTTCCTTGAGCCAATGCTAATTTATTAACTTCCTGTAGCCTATAGGGTTAGCATCCCATGCTGCCTGACACTTCTGAATGGTAGGTGTTTCCATTTCAATGAAGGTGGGAATATGAAATGTCTTCGTCATTCCTTCGGCTGACATGTCAGCGAGAATGTTACCATTCGTGTCAACAATTGTCTTGTGTCAGGCTGATATGCCTGCCAACAAGCCATGACCAATTCAGGGGCCACGAGGGATGGAGGGAAGACTGTAGCTTTTTCAATTTCACTCTATCTTATTAGTCTTACATTCTTGGTTGTTGGATTGACCCTGACCCTTTGTGTAAACTCATCAATGTTGACATGACCTATGTTGGTGTCGGTGATTTCTTTCCAGTCCGTGGTAAATTTTGAGTTAGGGGTTCACCCTGGAATTGGTATTTCATTTGGTCTTTGTCTTCTTTCCCTCGAGGAGGTTTGCCTGACTTCTTTACTTTTTCCTTCTCGACGGCTGCCCCCAAAGGTCCCGCACTTGATTCCATGTATTCTGCAAGCAAAGGCGTAGTCAGTGCAATTGATCACGAGAATCTTGATGTCAATTCAAATCCCAAAGATGAAATCAATTTTAAATAATCTATCAACAATAACATGATACTCTTATCTCCCGATGTCATTGGTCTTTTGATTGAGGGCTTTGAGATAGTTTGGGCTTGGAGGGAAAGACTTCCCTAGCAGGAATGTTGTTTTGGAAAGGCAAACGGGGTAGAATGATCCAGGAGATTCTTTCTAATTGAATTTTGATAATTTAAAAGGTTCATCATTTAGAGGACCAAAATTAAGCATGTGGATCGAGTTTAGATTTTAAATTTTGGCTCATTTGGATCGGTTTAGGAGAATTTGGAGGTACAAGGCCGAAAAGTTGTACGGAGATGGTTGTTTGAAATGCCCAAGTAGAAACAAAATTTCAAAGACGGAACTCCAGGGTCCGAGGCCTAGCAGATCAAAGGGTGGTTAGCATTTTTATGATTTTTAGGTGATTGGGCCCAAGGGATCGGGATGCCATGGCTCTTCTGCCGTCTGAGACGGTGATCATTGGACGGAAGTTCAAAAGAGGTGACCCGACTGATTGGACCCAAGAAGGGAAAAAGCCATCAATCCATTTTCAATTTTTGTTGGTGTAATTAAATGTGTTGTAACTTGTCCTAGGTCATGATTACACCTTAGTTAAGTTTACTTAGGGACCACATAGGAGGTTGTTGGAGATTTTCCACTTTTGGTGGACTTGACATCTCATTACCACATCACTTCCACCTTTTGTGGACACATCATGTGATTATCTCTCCACCTTTTGTGGAGGTTATCACATTATCCTTTCCTACTTTAGGTGGAGTGATAACTTTTCATTGTTGTCTCAAGTCATAAGATTACGAAACTTGTCATAATCTAATGCCCTCCTATGTTCTCACCTTGGCTATATAACCAAGGGGTCTCCTATGCATAACATTGTATTGTAGCATTCTATCATCTCATATTATTGACATTGAATACAGTTTATTCTTGTCATATTCTATCTCTCTTTTGTGCTTTCTATTAGGCTTCTAGATCTTGGGTGGCTACCTTCATAGCCAATTCTTACATGGTATCAGAGCTACTAGAGTGCCTTTGGTTAGTCATTTGAAGAGTGGTGTATTTTTAGATGTATGTTGCAGCAGCATTTTGGAGCATCCTATGCCAAATCTAAGCCCGCCATTGCATTCGAGAGGCTTTTTTCAGTCAAGATTGCCTTTCATTTCATCCAAATTGGACATCAGGAGCTCCAAATCTAAAAAATTTGCCAATTTGGGTATTTTTCAATTTTCTGAATTTATTCTATAGTTCTGAAAATAAATTCATCTGAAATTTTTTGAAATTTTTTTTGAAAAATTAAAATTTCCCCTCCTTCAAAAAAAATTGTATTTGGGGTTTGCAAATTGCTTAGAAAAAACAATTATTATTTGAGATATTTGTAAATATTTTTTGATTTAAAATCAAAAAATCAAAAAATATATATTTCAATTTCTTTGTAGAAATTTGTTGAAAAATCAAAAAAAAATTGTATTATTTTTTTTTATAAATCAAAATACCCTATTGTATTTTGTTTTTATAAATCAAAAAAATTGTAAAAAAAAATTCAAAAAAATCATAAAAAAAAAAACAATTTTTTCTTTTTTGAGTCTGTGGTACGCAAATGTGCCTGCTCTGTGCAGGTCCCCTATGTCGCACCACTTGGAAATCACTCATTAGCCCACGTGGGCCCCTCTCCTTCCACCGACGGACGTTCTCTTCAACTTCCAGCAGGCATTCTTCCACCACCGGTGACATTCCAATCGGTGGCAATTCAAATTTTCTGGGCAGTGAAAAAAGATTATGACATTTTTGAATATTTTGTCAGTCCGAAATGAATATTCTGGCTGATATTCTGATGGACAGTCGACGGCAATGGTATGGGAATACGGCCATCAAATTTAATCCCCATATGAGCGAATATTCCAGGGGTCCAAGTATATTCTTTTTGACGGGCCGCAGGCCATCAAATTTAACCTCATAGCTTGCTGACGTCAGCATGCATCAGCAATGACATCATCACTTTATGAAAAATTTGCCCCCCTCACCAATGGGCTTTTTGAATTTGTAGTTCAACTTTAGAGGCTCATATCTTGCTCATTTTTGCTCCTTTTTTCGAGCAATTTGTTTTGATTTGGGCTAATTTTTTGTGTACTTCACAGTGGTTTACTCGGTTTCTAATTTTGGTGGATAGATTTTCCAAAATTTGCAGTTTCTCAACACTATACCTATCTTGTCACCATTTCTGCAACTTTAGAGGCTTCGTTCAGGCTCATATGAACTCCTTTTCAGGTGCCATTTTTTTTAAAGTGCATGATTTTTTGTTTGCTTCTTGAATCTACAATTAGTTTGAAGCGATCTTGAGTGGATTTTGTACTTTCAGCATATGGTCATTTTTGGCCTATTTGGCACTTATATTGCATAGATCTGAATTTAGGTCTTTGCTTATTTGTTCTAGCCTATTATCAGCCTCTTTATTGGCAAGTTTTAAATCAAAAATCATAAGCCCACTTAGCCAAGTTGCAAGTGGCCTATTGTACACGCACTACATTATAAAGTGTCGAAATCATCTATTTGTGGGGGGGTACTTTGATTGAGTGAATTTGGGGGGGTGTATCTTGTGTGATTTTTCATATTTTCTCTCTTTTTCTCTTTCATTCCATCATGGGTTCATCTAAAGTTCCACTCTTAACTGTGCATAATTATGGTACTTGGAAAGTATGTGTATGGAGTAAACTAATGGAAAAAGGTTTAATTTACTACATTGATGGAACCATAATTGCACCTTCAGATCCTAAGGCAGATCCAACTGCATATATGGATTGGCTCACTAAAACTTCTATGGCATTGGGTACACTAAGAAAGTTCATTTTAGATGATCTCATTTTGCATGTTGATAAATGTACTATAGCTACGAAAGCTTGGGATAAGCTTGATGCTTTGTATGGCAAGGTTGATAAGGTTAAGGGATACAAACTTGAACATGATCTCTTAAGCCTTGATCCCAAGGATTTTGATACAATTCAGGATTATGTCACTAAGGCAAATGAATTAAGAGCACAACTAAAAGATTGTGGTAGTGAAAAAGAGGATGATCAATTGGTCTTCAACTTGTTAGACAAACTTCCAGTTGAGTATGTAGCCTTTGTTTCAAGTTTTCAAACTCAAAAATTGACAATAAGTAATTTCACAACACCATCTTTTGAGGCTCTCATAGATCTTTTGATTCTTGAGCAAAATAAGTTGATGAAAATGGGTATTCTCAAGTCTTCAACTTCAAGAGCATTGGTGGTCAATCATGGAAACAATAAGAAAGGCAAAGGAAAGGACCAAAAGCAATCTTCACCAAAGCCACAAGGAGAGAACAAACAATCCACTCCTCCACAACAAAGCTTAACTTCATCTTCTTCAAAGAAGTACAACAATTCAAGCAAGAGGGAGCAACCAACGTGTGCACATTGCAAAAGGATTGGTCATGAAGAGCATCATTGTCATGTTAAGCAAATTGATGAGTTTAAAAACATCCTTAAGAAGAACAAAATCAACTTGCCAACTGCATATCAAGAGAAGGACTCATCCCCTTCCACTTCTTCTAAGGGAAAAGGAACAACTCTCATGGCAACAACATCAAGCTCTTCTCCTTCTTCATCATCTCAATATGAGAAACATAAGGGGCAAGCATTTCTTGCTTTTGTAGATTCCAATTTAGATAGGTGGATCCTTGATTCAAGAGCTTCACATCATATGACTTCGTCCAAGGATATGTTCTCTTCATTTGATTCTTGTTCATCACCACCCATTTTGATGGCCAACACTTCTTTGGCAGTTTGTGGGAAGGGGTCTATTGATATTGAAGGTGGAGCATTTAATGATGTTTTATGTGTGCCTACTTTGTCAAGGAACATCCTTTCCATCTATCAGATTACACATAGTGGTATAGGAAAGAGTGTAGAGTTCACACCAGATTTTGTCATTGTTCGATATTTGCATAGCAGGGCTCTTGTTGCAGTTGGGGAGGTTGATGATCATTCTCGGTTCTACACCTTCTCATATTTTTCTCCTATTGATGATTCAGTTCACCCTAGTGTGGACACACTTGAGCAGATTGAGTATGGTTACTTAAATCTTGGAGTGCTTACTAGTCCTGAGGTTCTTGAACCTATTATTGATACTCCATCTCCTATATTGACTGATGTACCTGATGATACTTGTGTTCTGATAGTTTCAGTGCCTTGTGATTTAGTGCAATAGTGTATACCTTGTCTTCCAACAATAGCTTCATGGGATCTGACTACTTGATAGACATTGGAAGTTTGTTTGTGGAATCCTACATTGTAGATTTGGGAGGCACATTTGATTACTTACATCTTCTCTTTGATGAAGGTGATTCTTCTACAGTTGTTGTGAGGGAACATTCTAACCCTCCTCTACATGATCAGTCTTTTGAGGTTGATGTGATTGTGGATGCATCTTTACAGCAGTTGGAGGAGGCCACTTTCTATTTTGATGAGACATCGTCTTTGGAGTATGTTCTACCTACATCCTTGCTAGATCTTGAGTTGTCTTTTTCAGCAGATGAGAGTGTTGTTGCAAAGGGGTTCTCACAGGTTCTAGGAAGTGTCTAAACCATTGTAGCTTCACATGGTTTGGGGAAGGCACCTTTCGGCATCAACATAGGGACATTTGCGTAGATTTCAAAGACTTCTTACACTTTGAGGGTTCTTCTTCTTCACTTGTGGATTGGGGAGACTTCATTCATACACCTTTGGTATTGTTTCTTCCTAAGGGGAGGAACGTTGTTTGACAGTTTTGGAGCAGCTTCTTCATTCCTTCTCGAGCATCTTCCATCGGTGATCATTGTACATTGAGGGGGGGCTACCTTGTCTCTCTTCTTCTCTTGTATGGGGGGGACTTTTTCCTCACATGGGGGTTTTTCCTTCCCATGCTATGTTCATAGCTTTTTGTATCTCATCTCTCTTTTGGGGGGTAGTTTTTTCCCACTGGGTTTTTCTATCTTTACTCCACTTGTGAGAGATTTCACTGCATTTGTACATGGGTACCTAACATGGCCTAGTAGCCAGGACCCATCTTGCATTGTTTACTTTTGTGTACATTCTCCCTAAGTTACACTTAAGGGGGGGTGTTGGTGTAATTAAATGTGTTTGTACCTTGTCCTAGGTCATGATTACACCTTAGTTAAGTTTACTTAGGGACCACATAGGAGGTTGTTGGAGATTTTCCACTTTTGGTGGACTTGACATCTCATTACCACATCACTTCCACCTTTTGTGGACACATCATGTGATTATCTCTCCACCTTTTGTGGAGGTTATCACATTATCCTTTCCCACTTTAGGTGGAGTGATAACTTTTCATTGTTGTCTCAAGTCATAAGATTACGACACTTGTCATAATCTTATACCCTCCTATGTTCTCACCTTGGTTATATAACCAAGGGGTCTCCTATGCATAGCATTGTATTGTACCATTCTATCATCTCATATTATTGACATTGAATACAGTTTATTCTTGTCATATTCTATCTCTCTTTTGTGCTTTCTATTAGGCCTCTAGATCTTGGGTGGCTACCTTCATAGCCAATTCTTACAGTTTTAAATCAGGTGGATGGAATTCTCCTGCAGACACTCGATCGGCGAGACATCGATCATTGGGGTGAAGTCATGGCGAATGTTTCATGTCTCACTGACCATCGATGGCGAGAAGACAAATCAGTAGAAGGATTTTCTTCGGCGTGAGGTCTTGCCAACTTCCTCAGGTCTCACCAACTTCTGCAGAACAAACAACCACATCAGCAAGAGATCTGAGGTGGAGAGATGTCTCGTTGAGATCATTGGTCTTGCCGACCGAGGGCAAAAAAATGAACATCGGTGAGACTCCTTCATCGATGTAATGTCTTAGCGAATTCAGGATGTCTTACCAACCGCCAAAAGGAGGACCGGACTCGACATCAGTGTCGGATGCTGGATTTAGATTTTGAGACTCCTAGTGATTGGGAAGTCGAAGCCCAAATCTCGGGAAGGCGGGCTAGCTTTTCCATCTTTCGACGGTGGAGACGGGAGGAAATCCCAGATGGCGGAGCCTAGTGCGGTCAAAGATGTTTGGAGTTCAGGGAGGGATCCTAGCGGCAAATGGAGGTCCGGGACCCAAAGGGCGGAAGGGTGCCAGGCATTCACCATTTACAACGACGAAGATCATGTGGAATCTCAGGCATAGATGTCTGAGAACCAGGACTTGGGAAGCTAGAGGGCGGTCCAAAAATTTCAATAGCAGACAGCGATTGGTAGGGCAGAACCTAAGGACCGGGATGATGGGACCATTTTGCCATCAGAGAATGGCAGGTGAGGAGTAGAATCTCTGATGTAGAAACCCAAAAGCCCAGGGCTGGGAGGTCAAAATGGAGGTCGCTTTTCACCCTCAAAATGCAAGTCCAGAACATGCCAGACGGTGAACTGCCAGCGGAAGATTGGGGTTCCGGGCTCGAGGGATGAGGGAGCCCTTTGAAAATTTGGTTATTTCAGTAAGTCCCAGTCGATGAAGGGAGTGTCTAGGCCTGAAAAGCACGAATCCCCCTGCGAAGAATAGTCACACAGGGATAAAGCTCCAGATCAACCCTGAGGGAACTACAGGGGCCCTCTCAATTTTTGGGGACATGTGTTTCATTCGTTATGTCACGTTTCATCATTCACATGTCCTTTTGATCATTTTTGTTCATTTTAAGCCTTAGAAAATATGAAAAAATTGTTCTGGAGGATGAACAAAAAACCTACCTTGAACACTCGATGCAGGGAGGTGTGGAATCCACTCATGATCGGCAAGTGATGACGGTGATGATCGATGAAGGCTTCAAAGATGGTGGGTTCCTCTGGAAAGTTCTCTGATCACTCTCTACAACATTAACAAGTGAGAATGACAGGTTTGGGCATGGCCTCATTAAATGCAGGTATGATGGACCTTTGGGTCAGTGCATTTAAATTCACAGACAGTGGTGAGAGACCTGGGGTCCGGATGTTGGGAAGACACAAAACGGCGGCCATTTGGAAATTTCAGCTCGGGGATCACTAGCAGCAAAGAGGAAGTTGGGGCCCTAAGAGCAGAGTTCTGCCAGAGGTCCACCGTTAGGAATGGAAAAACCTTCACGAAATTCTGGATGTGGAAGTACTAAAGTTCGGGCCCAGAATATTTGAAGGCAGCCAAAATTTCTTTGCAAATTTTTTGGATGGCGATCGCAGAGCTGGGACCTGGGGTCTGGGAAGACACAACCCATCTGCTATTCAGGATGACAGACATGACAGAGAAACTTGGCCAGGGAAACCCAAGGGGGCGAGCCTAGCTGGGTCCAGGGTTGCTGGAAGAAGCAAACTGCCAAAGAGACCTCGCAAGGCACCAAAACTTGACAAAACGCATCAAGGGGAAGTACAATCAACTTATGATGAAACTTGGAGGCATGTTGACCATCCGAGGCACAAAAATGTGGCACACAAAATGAGGTGGTGACAAAAATGACCCGACAATGTGAAAGAAAAAGAGGGTCCCTGTTCTGAACAAGGCGTGTGTGCTAAGGGAACAACAAATGGCGACTCCACTGGGGAACGCTCCTGAGCATTCTAAAAATAAATATTCATTCAAAACCTAGAATCTTTGGTTTTGCAGACCAGGAATGGTTCCAAAGGTGAACTGGGAGAATGAGATCCTTAATTGGGTCAGCTTACAGGACATCTCAGAAGTGTGTGTAGTGAATTCATTGCTTTTGCGGGATGGTGACTAGGGGCTGCCAATCCAATCAAGCAAGCTACTTAACTCGTCTAGCACCAAAAGTAACATGGACATTGCTTTGCTGCCAGTTAGGCATCCATAGCCCTGATGGAGTTGTCGCTACAATCCCATGGATATTGCTCTACTACCAGTCGGGTGTCCATAGCCTTGGTAGAGTTACCCACACATCCATATGGTCGCTTATTTTCAGAATTCCTTTTCTTTTCTGTTTTGATATTTCTTTCAATGCACATTTTCTCATTTATCATTTTGCTTGACCGGGTAAGCACTGAAGCCTACAATGGGTTTGGGACTGCAGTGGTCACTGGAGCAGACTTAAGATTTTTCACTCACTAGGGTGTCATAGCAACCATGGTACAGTCCTTTGGAAATGATTATTATATGTTTTGTGCGAGATCCAAGATGTGTGTAAAGAGATCCAACCCAAGGTCAATTTTTAAGATAGAGTTCAGACAAGAAAATCATTCATGGGCAGCCTTTAGAGAATGAGGGTCAAGAGTGAATGTTTAGCCAAAGAACACTAAGGAAAAATAGCAAAGTAAACCGCTCATCAAGTGGGCACAACCACTGCTAAGGGGCGGGGAACATCCTTTCAAAACAAAATTGCCGGGAGGGAGAAAAACGAAAGAGCGACGCAAAACAAAAGACATAAGCAAACTAGAAAGGGAAATTTACTCTAACCTATATACAAACATTTACAAAGAAGAGCTCAAATGAGCGCAGGCCTGGAAGTAATGCTTCAAGTGCTACCTATTGACCGACAATGGGACATTCTCACCAGTTAAGGTCTTTAGGCAGAAGGCATTGTCTCCCAAAATCTCAGCTATTTGAAAAGGGCGAAGTCAAACCTTGTCGAATTTTTTGTGTCCCCATTTCTTTTCATGGGCTTTGTCCCAATACAGGACTAGATTTGCAATTTTAAAGGCCTTAATTTTGGCTCGGTGGTTGAACCATCTCTTAACCACGCCCTGATGTTTGGCAAAATTTTCTATTGCACAATTTTAGACTTCCTCTAAATGCAAGAGCTCAACTAACCGAGCTTCCCTACGATCTCCCCCTTCATAAAAATCATTGATAAACTACAAAGTGGGAATCTTCAGATAGATAGCAAATATTGGCTCCAAGCCATAAACGAGGTGGAATGGGGAATCGCCAAGGGCAGCCTTATGGTGAGTGTGGTCTGCCCAAAGGGTGAAATGGAGCTGGGTATGCTAGTCCTTGGGGTTCCTATCTAGCAGTTCTTGATCATGGTAATCAGGTTCTTATTCGTGGACTCAACGAGGCCATTGCCTTAGGGGTAGTAATTAGATGAAAACTTAAGGGTGATCTCAGAGTCGAACGCCCAACTAGAAATTTTCAATGAAGAAAAAGTAGGTCCATTGTCACACACCAATGCATAAGGACAACCAAAGCAATTTAAAATAAAACTTTCCAAAAAATTAGTAACTACTTCAGTTGTGCATTCCTGACATACGATTGCCTCTTTCCATCTAGTGCAATAATTAGTAGTGGTAAGAATGTACTTGTGTCCTGCGGATGATGAAGGGCTTACCAAACTAATGAAATCGAGGCCCCATTGCGTGAACGGCCTTACCTCCAGCATGGGCTATAGTGGGACAACAACATTCTTTTCCTTGGTGGTGGCTGTCTGACATGTGTGACATGAGCAAACATGACAATGAGCATCTTTAAAGATAGTTGGCCAATAATATCCCGCTCTCAATATCTTATGTGTCGTGGAAGGGATAGATCCATGGCCGGTGCCAAATTTATCATGAAATTCTTTCAAAACTCAACCTGCTTCCTCTTTACCAAGGCAACATAAATAAATGCCTTCATGATTCTTCATATAGAGAATGGACCCTTGCAGCATGTAGCCGTTGCTTTTCAATCTAAGGGCATGCTTCTAAATTCCTTGCAAGTGTGGAAATCATTTGTGGTTCAACAAATAATAGACGACATTCTTGTACCACTCCCCTGGGGAAACATCCTCGAGCTGGTACTGTTGCACAGTGAGTTTGGGTCCAGCCTCTACTGCTGCCTCAACGATCGTGCGGGTGAGTGCTTGTCCTCTCACTAGCTTCATTGGTTGGATCTCCATGTCATATTCCTAGAGCAGGGTAACCCATTTGGCTCTTCGTTCTCCCAATTCATTTTGCATGACCAACATTTTCACTGCTGGGTCTGGGACGATGGCAAACACTTTATTACATAGACTATAATGCCAAAATTTCTTTACCCCTCTGACGAGAGCATATGCCTTTTTTTCTACATTGTGGTATCGCAATTTAGCATCCTTTAGGGGAGCACTCATGAAGGTGATTGGGTGCTCATTTCCTTCATCATCTTTCTGAGTCAAGATGCTAGCACAAGAATGTTCTGAAGTGAACGAGTAGATGTAGAAAGGCTCTAGATAATCTGGTCTCACCAAAATAGGTGCCTCAGCAAAGGCCCATTTAATTTCTTCAAAGGCTTGTTTGGCTTCGGGAGTCCATTCGACTTTGGCATCTTCTTTCAACATAGCGTTGAGGGGCTTAATGATATCTGCGAAACCCGCAATGAATTTCCTGACAAAGTTGATCTTCCTAAAGAAGGATTTTAATTCTTTCTTGCTGTTTGGTGGTGGGATTTTTGGAAAGGACTGAATATGTTTGGGGTCTATAGAGATTCCCCATTCTGAAATGATATGTTTGAGCAATCTGCCTTTAGTCACACCAAAAATGCACTTCTTGGGGTTAAGGGAAACTCCAAACTCCAAGCACCTCTGAAACGCCTTGCACAAATTGGAGACATGATGGCCTCGCTTTTTAGAAAACATAGTTAAATCATCCATGTAGATGATTATGCACTTGCCGATCAAATCCTTGAAGGCAATGTCCATGGCGCATTGGAAAGTGGCCAGTGTTGATGAGCCCAAAGAACATCCTCCGATAAGAAAACATCCCCCACTTAGTGGTGAACGCTGTTTTATGACAGTCTTCATATTGTACCATTACCTAGTTGTACCCAGAGTACCCATTGAAGAAAGACATCATTTGGGACCCTTTGATGATCTGCAGCACCTCATCCAATGAGGGCACTGGATAGTTGTATTTCTCAGAAGTTCGGTTCAAATTATGAAAGTCTACACATAATCTAATTTCCCCATTCTTTTTCCTGACCGGAACCAGGTTGGCCACCCATGTGGAATACCTGACTGGGAAGATGATCCTTGCTGAAAGCAACTTCTGCACTTCTTTATAAATGATGAGTTCTAACAAGGCATTGATAGGACATTGTCGTTGGTGGAATGGCCTCACTTCGGTCTTAATAGGTATGGTGTGCGTGATGATGGATGTGTCATAAGTTTTCAAATCCCCATAATTCCAAGTCACCATGTCAGGATATTTTTGCAAAGCCTCAATGATTCCCCTCTTTTCCTTGGGTGTACATACTTTGCCAACAAAAACATTCTTGGTTTCCTCGGCTGTCCCGAGGTTGTGAACATCGCACTGGCTGCTTATGGATTCTTTCTTGGTTTGCTAGTTTTGGTTTCTGATTTGGTCCAAATCAAATATACATTCTAGCTGAACCATGCCCCTGGGAATTGTATTGGTTTTGAGATTAATAACTCCCTCTATGTCCAATTCGTCTTCTCGCGGATCAGCTTCATTGATTACTTAGGTTGCAAAAACATCAGAACTTGTGATGAATTCAAGAATATACTTGTCATCATTGATGACTTGAAAATGAGTGACATTATCTGAGACAGATGGCATAGATGTCAACTCAATAGTAAATTTCTTAAGCCCAGACAAAGAGAAAGGTTGCAAAGAGCTGGCTGCTTGAGGCAAGGCATCAGCTATATGATTTTGAGCATGAGGGATCAATTGTATATTGAATGCATCTAAACCTTCTAAGAGATCCCAAACCCTATGCCTATAGTTTGCAAGTCTTCTATCATGGTAGGAGTATAACTTCCTAACTTGTCTGACTACGAGTTCTGAACCCCAAAACCTTGTAGCACTTTGACATTTTTCTTCAAGGCCATGAGAAGACCATGGACCAAAGCTTCATATTTTGCTACATTATTGGTGCAATAAAATTGCAATCTATGAGTGGCAAGAAAGGTCTTACCCATTGGGCTGATGAGTTTGAACCCAACACCAGCTCCTTGTTTTGATTTGGACCATCAAATCAGAGCATCCAGCGTGTGGAAAGTTCTTTAACTTTGGGTTCGACTAAGTTCTTGCTCCCTTTTAGCTAGGTGACTACCTCTGTGATCTTAGGGTGGTTTTCTAGCCCGGTGTACTGAATAGCTGGTGGTTCTACTAACACTTCTTTTGGTGTTCCAGTCTGAGGGGTAGCTGATTTTTTAACATGTTCTACTATTGTTTGACATAAGCAATAGTCAAACTCAGAGTGGGCAACATTGTGAACCCTGCACCAATTCGGTAATAAGAGATCTTGGAAATTTGTTTGGGCGTCCAAGCTGAGTTGGTCTCTACCACACTTTTCCATGAATTCCTAGAAATCACTAAGTAATCCCCAGTTGTTGCCTTCATTAGGCTTGTCATTTGACTCTACCAACATTTCTGTACTTAGAGGTATTTGAGTAAAATCGGTTGGAGGACTACACAACACTAGAAGTACTTCAGCAGCACATTCTTCTTGAGGCTAAACCTCGTTCTAGTAGGTGAAAGGATGGTAATTTCCCAGGTCAGTCTCGACAAACAACACTTCATTGAGATTATTGTATTCCATAATCATATATTTCATACAGGGTTCACAATCAATACGGATCTGGTTTAACAGCCCCTTCCACGACAACCACATGTGAGAAAGGTTAGTGGCAGTATATCCATTCAATGCCTTGGTGAATTCCCTCCCCAAGATGATTCCATATGCATCAAGAATGTCTGCCACTTAAATATCAATGACTTGTTGTATCCGAGGGTCTATAGAAAACTACATCGGGATCCAATTTATTTCTCCCACAATGTTGATCTCTATTTTGCCCAGCTGGGTCACTTTTCTTCTTGAAGGCGTGGGAGTGATGCCAAGAGCCTTACATACTACCAAAGGAATAACATTGGCAGAAGCCCCTGAATCAAGCAGCAGTTATACAAGTTCTTCCCAAATATCCTAATGGTGGTAAGGAAAAGAGGAGTTTCTAGCCGTCCTTGGAAAATACCCATAAGTGTGTCCATGTGAGCTACCTGACCCCCGTTCTTATCGCCAATTTTATCCTTGGTCTACCTAGACAGCTGATCTTTGGAACCTCGCCTAGTGTTCTGATCTGGTTCCTTTTCCATTTGCCTACCTATAGATTGATTTATGGGGACATCCTTCCTTTGCCTGGTATTATCCTATATCTCCGGCTCTTGCCTAGGCTCTTCAAAGGTGACTCTCTTAGCTGATGTTTCCTGCATTGTACTGGAGGATGGGGTCCCATTAAGGACCCTAAAGAAGGTGTGCCTTATGGCAGGGAATCTGAGTAGTTTAAAGGTAGATAAACTGATTTTCACCGTTTTGAACTCTTCTACCACATATTCACCCATTTGCTCAATTTTTGAACTAAAGGCTCTACCGATTGCAGAGCTAGGAGGTTGGATTTTCATCTAACTAGATTGATTTTTGGATTGGCCTTGAGGCTGATTTTGCAACTAATTTTGAGGTCTATTTTTGTTAAGATATTGGGTGGGTATATGGGGAAGCCTAGGATTATTGCTGGCATTAGGGTCAGGCGAGGTAGCAAAATTATTTGGTGGAATAGAGGTCATAAAGGGTCCACCTGCCTGCCTATTCCTAAGTAGGGAGTCGATCTTTGATGGAACATGTGAATCTCATCTACAAATGGCTCTTCTTCGTCTATTGGACCATTATCTACTAAATCGAAAAGCTGAGCCAAAGTTTGTTCATTACTTACCTCTTGCACTTCTTCATTCATAATGGGAGCGGGCTTGACTTCAAGCTCATTACAATCGCCTCATGGAAATGGTGCTTGGTTAACCATGAGGCAGGCAAAATCATATGGCTCAAATGGGATGATGTCCCTACAACCGACACTATCAACTGCATTTTGCACTTCTACTTGGAATATTTCGATAGCTGTCTGGAATTCGGGGCAATCCAACTCGGAATGTCTATTGGTTTTGTGAATCTGGTACCATCCAGACAAAACTTCCTCGGCAAGGTATACCCCACTAGTTGTCTTTTCGTTGCTTGTCGATTGGTCAAAAGGCATAGGGACACCTCTGTTATTGGGCCTTGTATTCCACGCATGATTCTGCCTCTAAGAGGGTCTCCTTTCCAAACTTTTATTGACATTTTTTCCCCTATCATAATTCTGCCCAGAGGAAGTGCTTGCTTCTCAGTTATCCCTATTGTTCCTATTGTCTTGGTTATCCTGATTAAGATTGGCCTGGAGGTTATGCTGGGACACCTATAACTGATTATTCTAATTTTTCAGGTGCATCATTTCTGTGGACATTTTCTTAATCATCTTCATCAGTTCTTCTAACTTTTCTTTCTCAGTCGCGTTACCTAGCTGTGACACCAGATTTTAGACGAAGATGGGTGAAGCTACCAATTGATTCTGATATGCTAGAGGAAATTTTGGCCCTAATAGGTACAATGGTGCCTGGGGCTACTATGGATACACCTGTTGTTGTGGAGTAGTCTGAGAATAGTTATGCTATGGTTGAGGCTGCAAATAGGAAGGCATGGGAGATGCATAATTTAGTGGTTGTCCTGAATGTGGGATGATGGGCAACTGAGGTACCTAGTTCATAAGAGGGGTCTGATGAGTGAATGCCTAATTAAGCCCCTGAATTTGCATTGGGTGAGCTACTAGCCCCAAAGAAGGCAGTGGGTCAGAGATATTCTGCCCCAAATCTGCACTAGCCACAACAACCTCTTTATAGGCTATCACCAATGAGGCAGGTGGTGGTTGCATTCTTTTCACTAGAGCTGACGTAAGATTGTCCAATGCCAAATAGTAAACTGGGAGAGCTACGACATCATTATGAAGGTATGGGTCATGAAGCCTTGTAAAGGCACGATGAAAGCAGTCATTGAAGGATCCAATAGGTTTGTTGACTTCTGTCCTGATAGACATAAACTGTGTATATAACTCTGAAGGGGTGATTAGGATCTTATACTTCTGCAAAAATGCATTCTTCATCAAATTCCATGAAGTAACAGATCCCCTAGGCAGATTGATATACCAATAGAAGGCTTCTTCTTCCAACAAGTGCAGAAAAATGTGACATGCGACATCCTCATGGTCGACTTGCATTTCATTGACCTCTATCTCAAATATTTTAATGTGTTCCTCAGCTATTCTCTGTGGGTCACAAGGATTAAATTTTGAACATAATCCTTCCAGATTCTTGGGCATATCATGGTAAGAGGTGAAATGTATCAGTGAAGGGTTATGCACTAACCAAGCCATGGTGGGAGGAGGAGGTGGTATTTACTATTGAAAAACAACAAGTTGGGTTTGCACCTACAATAGAACAAAAATTTGGGACTATGCCTGAGCTACAACCTTTTGGATTGTACCTTGGGTTGGAAGGGCCGGGAAAGAAGCAATCTCCTGGCTACTAGAGATGGGAGGCGAAAATGCAGTTTTGGATGGTTGGATGGAAGAGGAAAGCTAGCTGAATGAGGGTGAGGGTGGAATGGAGGTGGGTGGAATGGAGGGGGAGGATGAAAGGGTGCAACTTCCTTTAACCCATTTTTCCCTTGTAGGAGGCTGCAACTCCTGGAGTTCTCCCTTATTTGGTGTTAACTATAGAGCTCTTTGAAATCTTTTCGGGGAGAACGATCTGATTCAATCTAGCTTCACCTTTAACCTTTAGCTTTGTATTTCCAATGTGTCATCCTCCCTCTAGCGCTAGTTCTGTTGATGTGTTTTTATGCACTTCTCAACACAAGCAGTGCATAGGTGCACTACCTCTTTTGAAAGACAATCTTCCACAACCAATATTGCAGAACACTATCCCAAGGTCTCTAATATCAGGTCTTGACAGTGCTTGGAATATCTCAATTGTTTGATGTGATTTGCTCGAATCACAAGGCAGTCTTATAGATGAGTTACAAAGCATGGGAAGTTGGGTCTTGAAATGGAGTTCTTAAGATGGAGAAGTTGTTGTGCGTTTGCTGTAGGTTCAAACAACAGTTTTGAACTCCATTTTTATAATTGGATTTAGCTTTACAATGTGCAATGAACCCTTATATAGGTTACTTATAAAAAAAAGGAAAAAGGGCAGGAAAGAGAGAAGGTACCTGGACTTGCAACTGACTGTGAATAGTGATAATGGAGTTCCTGCAATGGACAACTTTCTAGAAACAATATTCTACTTAACCAGAAATCTCACAGTCTCATGGAATTTGTGCCATCTTCTAAGGTCTGTGAATATTTCATCTTTCATTCACCATGTACATGCATGAACAAAGATGAAAGTTTGGAGAAGCTTCAAATTTAAGCCCAGACTAACTTTACACAGCTAATTACCCTCAGTAAACAACAAAAAGTGTGGACTAGGAAGGCATCTACACAGTAGGAATTTTCATAACCGCATAACAACATTTCTAAAATCTATCAAAGCAAGAATACAACTAACTAGAATAACAATATGAATCTAAGTTAAGCATCTAACAATGGAGGTTGAATCAAGTAACATGTGAGAAACTCAAAAAATGCACCAAGTCAATGTATTTTCATTATAAATTTCTGCAACATGTCTTTACAACAACTCAACTCAAATTTCAAATAAGAGGAGAGCCCAATTTTAGTTTCCCAAAACTCAAATGAATGGCCAAGATTAATTCTCATTGTGTGGCCAAGATTCATTACAAAATAGGGTTTCACCAACCCTCAATATATTACAATTTAAAAGTACATTTGTCTTTTCCCTATTTCGTCATCTAGTGATGGCACTATAGCTTTTTGTCCATTAGCTGATTGATGTTTTATTGTAGCTACTCTTTGGGGAGCTCTTTATCATCAACAAGACTATCCTTCTGCTTCCTCAAGGCAGTATATTCCATGAACTTCAAGATGACTGGCTGGAGCTTGTCTACCTCAATAATCTCATACTGCAGCATTTAGTAGCTCCATTCCTTGGTGTTATCTTCCAACCTCTTCCAGTCCTCATCATATTTTGTGCCCTAATCCCTGAACAAATCTAATTCATCAAATTCACGGGCAGTAAAACTCATGAACTCTACCATCACTTCACTAGACATCCTGTCATCCATCTTCTTTTGGAAGTAAGGTTTTACCTTTTTTGGATCCATTTACACTGGGGGCATATCATACTCCGTTATCAGTTTGAGATAACAAGCGCACTCCACCCTAATCTCCTTGATCCATTCTATGTTCAGATCCACTTTGCTCATTATTTGTTCTAACCTTTCTTTCCTGTTCTCAAAATCCTGCCGCCATACAACCATCAACCAGTGATCGTCCTTGCTAAACAAAAGCTCCTTTTCCCATGTGGCTTTTGGTAGTTGAAGGATAGCTTTGATCTTTGGGAAGGTGGAGTCATATGTTGTAGGGAAGTCAGTGCATAGCTTCTTCGTGCCCTCCTTGAAGATTGGTCCAGGTCCAAGAACTTGTTGGCCATCTGAATAGCCTGACTAATTCTCATGTTCCTGATGTACAAGACTTGTCAGAACCAGTCTTCTGTAGTCTTTTCCAAGTTCTTCCTTCTTTCTATCTTATTGATTTGTTCTTTGGACAGTTGTTGGGGTGTAGTTGTGGACATGGTAGGTAGGTCATCCACTGAAGATCATTGTTGGATATAATTTATTAAAGCAGCCACTCGTGCTTTGAGCTCATCTTTTGAAATCTTGTCTTGTTTTATTAGATGCACCACCATAGCCACCAACTCCTCAAGATGCCCCACCTTTTTTTCCCTGGTAGCGGTCCCCAAGTCGATAGTGGAGATGTTGTAACTCACCCTAGCTTGGCCCACCATAGGTGTTGCTATTTGTATGGCTTGAGATCCAGAGGCATCCATCATTACCTCAGATCTAATCTTAGGCTTCTTCTCCTTCTTTGTGGTGATCTAAGATTGGGCTAAGATAGCCTCTAGTCTCACCCTTGGGTCCTTTAATACAGGAGTCTTTCTTTCAAGCTATTTCTCTAACCATTCAGGCATGACAGACTTTCCCCTAGGTGACTCATGATCGCGCTCGCCCTTTTCGGCCAAGGCTTCTATTTCCTTATCCTTTGGGGCCCTCTCTTACCACTTGGAAATATCTCCTTCTTGATCATCAGAGTCCTGGATGAACACAAGGCATTTAATAGGAGGCTTGGAAGATAATTGTTGTAGGGGACTTTCCTTCTTTTCCACATCCTCCCCTTCCTTTTCCTTAGCTTGTTCAACCTCATGCACATGCTCCTCGAATTGTTCGATCTCGAGGCTCTTAACAACTTGAGTCTCTCCCTTAGTTTTATCTTCTTGCTATTGTCCTTCCTCAAGGAGCAACCTTTCTGCCTTATCCTCAGTATCTTTTAGCTGTCGGGCCATTTCCTCCTCAAGGTCATCATTGAAAGTCTGCACAACAACCCTCCCATCGGCGTCACCTTCCTCATCTCCACTCTCTGAGGAGCCAGTTCCTTCTTCTTCATAGGCAACCCTATCAATAGTGTGATGTTCATACTCTGGATGCTCGTGGTATTCATCGGCCTCCTCTTCGAAGGGCTTTGAAGTCTCTTGTTCTCACCTCTCCCACTCCTCAGAGATTAACATAGTGGCTTCCATAGCCGATTGCCTTGTCAACAGTTGTGAAGGCTATGCAGTAGTAAGGGCCAATGAAAGGGTTGCTTGGAGAGTGGGATCCATAAGGATCTAGGAGAGCTTGGGGGGGAGATTCTGCATATGTCTTGAGAGGGCCTCAGGCATGGTGGGAGTGGGTATTGGTGCAACCACTGTAGGCAACGGGACTGACGTGGTGGGTGACATGGCAATGGAGGACAGAGGAGTAGTCATGGCAGAGGAGGAGTTAATTACAATCACAGGCTCAGCCAGGGGCAAAGGGGCAAGATGGACATAGATGTCCACTACCAGCGGGGACGCGGTGACCATAGCCAAGGACGTAGATGATCGGGGAGCCAAAGTAGGGAGAGCCAAGATAGGTTTTATTTGATCTATATCTTTTGCCTCTTCTTCTTGGGTTAAGAACTACTCTATCGTGCCCCCCATTTGCATAAAACTTGGGGTCAGGAGACTACTCCGTCTTTGTCTCCTTCCTCTTCTTGGATCTGGTGACTGGAGGGGACTTGCATGTCCTGCTTGTTGAAGTGGTGGCAGCAGCATCTTCCATGGCACTAGGTTCACTCTTGAGTCCTTCGTACGTTAGGACTACCCCTTGTTGTCTTAATCGGGCCACCTACCCATCAACCCACTCTTTGGTAAGAGCCAAGACTAGTTGGGTTATGGTATCGAGGTCATCGACCTCCTATTCATCCCATTCAATTTTTGGTATTGGCAAATGGGCGACTGCGGGGTATGTGGGGTCCATTATGGTTCCCTCATCTTCTTCGAGTTGGTCCGGTGCTGTCATAATAGTGGTTTACAATTCCTGAGAGGAACTAATTTTAGCTGAAATCAAATATTTTTAGAAAATATAATGATTTAAGCCTTAAAAATTTCCATTTTAAGGATTCCAATTGAAGAGGGTTTAATCAAATCACCTTAGATCAAACCCCTTTGGATATAACCTCGCTAGTTTTAAACCATACCTATAAATGCGTCTCCTTTACACCTATCAAAATGCTGATAAAAAATCACTTTTGATTTAGCTTTTGGGGGATCAAATGAATTCATTTAAAATTTATTTGAAATGATTATGGTATTCCTTAGAACAAGCTATCCAATGAATACAATTTTAATATGTTTTGGTTTTGTTATGTATTTGCTTTTTAAGTTTTATTAAACATAGGTTTTTCATCGAAAATGAATTTCTTTGTTCTTCACATGTGGAAAAATAGAATATTATCAAAAAAAAAATTTTAAAAATATGATCCCCACTATGTGTTTGCCACTGAAGATATTGTGTGTGTGTTGGAGCTATCGAGAAAGATCTAATAAGATGATTTGGTCATTGGAGTATTGAGGCAACTTGTTTGGCCTTTCGGTGAAGCCTTGGGCATGGATGTATATGAACTTCGGGTAGTGAATGAAGAGGAAGGAATATTGCTTCAAAAAATGCCCAAGCATTGTGGGAAACCCTCCTTTCAAAATCCCCGATAATCAATCTGATGATGTGGCTAATGAAGGCATCATTCACTCTGCAGTACTCCCTCTTGAAGTTTTAGTACGGGAGCTGGGGGTACTTGTCATAAGCTTTCAATCTTTGACCCTGCTCCCCATCAGGTGCCACAAACAACCCATTGTACTGTCTTCGGTCTGCCAAGGAGTAGACAAGATATGAAGTCATATAAAATTTGGAACTCTTCTTGACATTGACGAACTGCTCATGGAAGCAGTCACTTATTATACCTCCCCAATAGAATGAGGTCTTTGTGGTAACATCCTCATTCCCCCGAAGGATTTTCTCAACAAAGTACACCATCCACCCCTGAAAGAAGGCCGTAGTAGGGAGCCCCATAACCCTGCTTAGCATTGTGACCAAATCGTGGTAGTCTTCATAGAAATCGTTGCGGAAGAGTTCGTTAGGAACCTTTGTGGCACTGCCCCGCTTTTCCTTGAGCCAATGCTGATTTATTAACTTCCTACAGCCTATAGGGTTACCATCCCACGCTACTTGGCACTGCTCAATAGTAGGTGTTTCCATTTCGACGAAGGTGGGTATATGAAAGGTCTTCGTGATTCCTTCGGCCCACATGTCGGCGAGAATGTTACCATCCCTATCAATAATTGTCCTCATGTCAGGCTGATATGCCTATCGACAAGCCATGACCAATTTAGGGGCCATAAGGGATAGAGGGAAGCCTGCAACTTTTGCGATTCCACTCTGTCTTATCAGTCTTCGTTCTTGGTTGTTGTATTTAACCCTGACCCTTTGTGTAAACTTGTCAATATTGACGTGACCTATGTTGGTGTCGGTGATTTCTTTTGAGTGCAGGGGTTCACCCTGGAATTTCTATTTCATTTGGTCTTTGTCTTCTTTCCCTCGAGGAGGTTTGTCTAACTTCTTTCCTTTGTCCTTCTCGACGGCTGTCCCCGAAGGTCTCACACCCGATTCCATATATTCTATAAGTAAAGGCATAGTCAGTGCAATTGATCATGAGAATATTTATGTCAGTTGAAATCCCAAAGATAAAATCAATTTTAAATAATCTATCAAGCATAACATGATACTCTTATCTCCCGATGTCATTAGTCTTTTGATTGAGGGCTTTGAGACAGTTCGAGCTCAGAAGGCTAGACTTCCCTAGTAGGAATGCTATTTTGGAACGACAAATAGGGTAGAACGATCTAGGAGATTCTTTCCAATCAAATTTTGATAATTTAAAAAGTTTGTAATGAAGAGGACCAAAATTAAGCATGTGGGTCGAGATTAGATTTCAAATTTGGGCTCATTTGGATAAGTTTAGGAGCATCTAGAGGTACAAGGCCAGAAAGCCATCCAGAGATGGTTGTTTGAAATGCCCGAGCAGAAATAGAATTCTGAAGACAAAACTCCAGGGTCTAGGGCCCGAGGAATCGAAGGGCGGTTAGCAGTTTTATGATTTTCAGGTGATTGGGCCCAAGGGATCAGGATGTCGCAGTGTTTCCGCCGTTCGAGACTGTGATCGTCAGACAAAATTCAGAAAGAGGCAACCCGATGGACTAGACCCAAGAAGGGAAAAAGACATTAATCCATTTTTTAGTTTTAAATCAAGCAGATGGAATTCTCCTGTAGACATCCTATCGGCGAGACATCAATCATCGGGGTGAAGTCATGGTGAACGTTTCATGTCTAATATACCGTCAATAGGGAGAAGGAAAATCGACAAAAGGATTTTCTTTGGCATGAGGTCTTGCCAACTTCCATGAAACAAACAACCATGTTGGAAAGAGATCTGAGGTGGAGAGATGTCTCAACGAGATCCTTGGTCTTGCCGACCAACGACAAAAAAATGCACATCGGCGAGACTCTTTCATCGATGTAATGTCTCAGCGAATCTGAGATGTCTTACCAATTGCCAAAAGGAGGACCGAACCCGACATCAGTGTCGGACACTGGATTTAGATTTTGAGACTCATGGCGATCGGGAAGTCGGTGCCCAGATCTCTGGAAGGCAAGCTAGCTTTTCCATCTTTTGACAGCAAAGAGGGGAAAAAGTCTCAGATGGCCGAGCCTGGCATTGTCAAGGACGTTTGGAGTTCAGAGAGGCATCCCAGCAGCGAATGGAGGTGCAGGACCCGAAGGGCCAAAGGATGCTAGGCATTCGCCATTTGTAATGGTGAAGATCACGCAGAATCCTGGGGATGGATGTCTGAGAACCAAGACCTAGGAAGCTAGAGGGAAGTCTAGAAATTTTAATAGCAGATAGCGATTGGGAGGGCGGAACCCGAGGACCAGGAGGATGAGACCCTTTCACCGTCAAAGAATGGCAGGTGAGGAGTAGAATCTCAAACGAGAAAACCTGAAGGCCCAGGGGCGGGAGGTCAAAATGGAGGTTGCTTTTCACCCTCAAAATGCAAGTCTAGAACATGCCAGATGGAAAACCGCCAGCGGAAGACCGAGGTTCCAGGCCTGGGGGATGAGGGAGCCATTTGAAAATTTGGTTATTTCATTAAGTCCCAGCCAATGAAGGGAGTGTCTATGCCTGAAAGGCATGAATGCCCCTGTGAAGAACAACCGCGCAGGGATAAAGCTCTGGATCGACCTCGAGGGAACTAGAAGGGCCCTCTCGATTTTTGGAGACATGGGTTTCGTTTGTTAGGTCACGTTTCATCATTCACATGTCCTTTTGATAATTTTTGTTCATTTTAAGTCTTAGAAATCATGAAAACATTATTCAGGAGGATGAATAGAAAACCTACCTCAAACGCTCAATGTGGGGAGGTGTGGAATCCACTCACGATCGGCCAGTGATAGCGAGGGTGATGATCATCGGAGGCTTCGAAGATGGTGGGTTCCTCTGGCAAGTTATCTGATCACTCTCTGCAACACTGAAAAGTGAGAATGATAGGTTTGGGCAAGTTATTTATACCCGCATTTCCATTAATGGCCTCATTAAATGCAGGTATGACAGACCTTTGGGTCGGTGGATTTAAATTCATGGACAGCGGCGGGAGACCCAGGGTCTGGATGCCGGGAAGATGCAAGATAGCAGCCATTTGGAAATTTCAGCTTGGGGATCGCTAGTGGCAAAGAGGAATTCGAGGCTCAGAGAGTGGAGTTTCACCAGAGGTCCATCATTAGGAACGGCGAAACCTTCACGAAATTCCAAATGCGGAAGTCTGGAAGTTGGGGCTCAGACCGTTCGAAGGCAGCCAAAATTTCTTTGCAATTTTTTTGGACGGTGATTGCAGAGCCAGGACCTGGGGTCCGAGAAGACGCAACCCATCTACTGTTCAAGAAGGCAGACTCGAAAGGGAAACCCAAAGGGGCAAGCTCGGCCGGGTCCAGGGCCACTGGCAAAAGAAACTGCCAGAGAGACCTCGCAAGGCACCAAAAATTTACAAAACAAGCCAAGGGGAAGTACAATCAACTTATGATGAAACTTTGGAGGCACATTGACCATCTGGGGCAAAAAAATGGGGCACGCAAAATGAGGCAGTGACAAAAATGACCCAGCAAGGCGAAAGAAAAAGAGGGTCCTCGTTCCGAATGGGGCATGTGTGCTAAGGGCACAATAAAACCAACATGTCTCTCAAGTGCTTGTTGCAAATATTTATAATTTTGCATCTCCAATGTATTCTTTATGGTATCATATACTTAAATGTGTGCATTTCCATTCAATAAGAAGTGACATGGGAAGAGGCCTCCAATTTGGCCTTGCCCAAGTTTCCACATGTCATATACTTGCACAACCTTGAGGAGCTTGTTATCTTGCAAATAGATTTCCCTTATCACCTTACCAACAATCAACTGAAGTAATGGCAGAGACTACATCAAATCAAATGAATTAGAAAGATAGATAGAGATTCATTGTGAAGGGAAGATAACCCTCCTTGCCTAAGGATTTAGAATTTCATCTCCAATGATACTCTTCAAACTTTTTCAGAACTGGTAGCAATGGGTCTTAAACACCTAGCTAAATTGTGCATCACCAATTGACTCTTAAAATGGCAACTCTCGTTCACCTACATGCACCCAAACTCTATAATTATGTGTCAAGTATTCCATCTAAGCCTTTCGACAAACCCTGCAAACCTGGAAACAACCACAAATTTTTCCCTCTTCCTTGGAAGAAAGCTCTCAATGCATAGCAATAGCTAGAAAACCCTTCTGCACTTCTTAAAAGATGCGTTAAAATGTGAAATGGCTAGGGAAATTGCTAAATTTTACCCTTCACACACTTGGATAGGATGACACAATAATACATATGTCATTTTGTCGTATGCCAGCATAAGGCACTACCAAACTTCACACAAATCAACCCATACACATGCTAGAATTTATTAATACTGCATCATCATTAGTAAGAATTTTTCATACCACCTTACACCTATGTTCATACAAAAAAATGAATTGGCATTTAAAACAATTTCCTTTCACTCACTTGGTGAGAACCTTTCGGCCTTTCTAATTGTCCCTCACATGTGTTGTGAATAAAGCCAGTATCGTGCCTCCTTGGAACTCATGAAGTTTCTAACATGCTCATATGATTTATTCACTGCAAGGTGATCCAAGTATATTTTCTAGATCTTGTACAACATCCCTCATTTTTAATCTAAAACTATCTTGGCTCGCCAAAGCTATTTCCTTGAGTAACTAATTAAATCACTAACTTTAGTTTCTTTTATTTGGAGATTCAAAATAAGCCAAGCATGGCCCCCTCATGATTATACATTAAACTCATTCTTGTGTGTTTAACAAAACCCAATGTACTTTTGGGTTTGAGATGGAATTATCATAATTTTATGATTATTGCTCTTCTATCATGACTGCAACCATATGCAACAACCTTTTAACAAAGCATGATTTTTTAACTACACCTTTGCACTATTTCTTTTGCTACTATCTTAGCTAAGGTTGGAAATGCATCAACCTTGACACTATCTTCTGATATGGTCACATCCTCCTTTTGACATCCCATTTTTGCAAGGCGATTTGCAAACATATTCCATTCATGGTATGTGTAAATCTGGAAAGAATCAAACTTATCTAACAATGCTCAAACATTCTACATAACATATTTTAAATACCAATGGTGACTAGTTCTCTCCTTACAGGCATTTATGACTATTAGTGAATCACCTTCTATATGAATTTTAGATATGCCTATATGTCTAGCAAGTTTTAAACCATGGAGAATTGTTATTGTTTCTGCTATATTATTTGTCCCAAATGGAAGAGAAATTGGATTAGCTTCTTTCAATACCCCACAAGAGTCCCAAATACACACCCCTACACCAAACATACCTAGATTCCCTCTTTAAGAGCCATCAAAACTCAACAAGCAAAGAAACTTGATATCGAGGGTTGCCATTTAATTGAGCTCTTGTCAATCCTTGTCTTATGAGGTTGTTTGAAACTGCCTTTGAAAGGTAGGCTTATGCCTTTCCAATTCTTTAGAATACTATCATCCCATGATGTGAAGAGAGAACTAACATTTTTTATGATTTTGAACATATGCATTTGCTACTTCTATGATTGATTGATCAATTATAACAAGAACATTTTGTACTAAAGAAGCTACTTTTCTAAAAATACGCTTATTTCGTTCCCACTAGATAGATTAGATTACTGTAGTTGGGATTAAGCACCAAATGCATCCAAAGAAAGAAGATTTATTACAAAATAAACCAAGCTAAGTAAAGATACCAAATTTTCTTTAGCAGAGGGGCGAAAAAACCTATTTTGTGCAATATAAAATTCCAACAACGATGAGCATACTTGAACACTGTAAAAATAAATGATCAACATCTTCAAACTCTTCATCACATAATACACATTTGAAAGGCTCAAAAAATCATAATTTGGTGAGACTATCACTTGTAAGAACCCTTTCACAATACTAACCATGTAAAGCTCTCTGCTTTTGGTAGAATCATGTTGTTCCAACAAAAAGAATAAGCTCTTTGTGATTGCATTTGAACATATTTGTTAAGGAATGCTTTATATCCCTACTTGACTGAATAACATCCATCTTTGGAAGGTGCCCCTATGATTTAGTTAGTTTTTCCTATTAGAAACTCTACTCTTTCTTCTAGAGTATGACATATGAAATCCTTTTGAGCCATTGTTATTTTTGTTTCAGAAAATTACTTCCATTTTACTCTACCAATTTTTATATCTACTGAACAGACATAATCAACTAGCCTAGTACCCCACAGCTGAGATAACACTAGAATGGATGATTGAAATTCTTGAATGTCCTTCAAAGGAGGATAACAATTCCAAGAGTCATTCTAGAAGTTCATCAGTGATCCCATAATAGTGGTTTACAATTTTTGGCCAAACTGGACACTGAAATTATTATTTTTAACTAAATCTTCACATTCGGGCACCTATAGCGGCTAAACTGTGAGGAATTTGAAGATGGTGCAAACTAGAGTCTCATCAAATTTTGTCTAGATTCTAAAATATTTTTTCAAAATTTTGGAATCAAATTTCACTTCTTTTTCCATCTCCCACAAAATTGATTTTTTTAGAAAACAACATTTTTACAACGATACCATAACTCCCTTTTCCATGAAGGATAAAATTCTAATTCTTTCAAATTTAGATTTGTAACTCTGATATCTAGTGCTTCCACTTGGTTAGATAATTTTTTACAATATTTTTCCTTAATCAAGTTTCAAAGTCAAACGAATTACAATTCAAATAGGTATAACGTAATTTTTTGTATATGTCAAAATTTAATTTTAATTTTTTTGTTGGATCAAGGACTTCAATATCTGGTGCACTCATATTTTCAAAAAATTTTGGATAATCTTCTATTTTTCCACATGTGAAGAACAAAGAAATTCATTTTCGATGAAAAACCTATGTTTAATAAAACTTAAAAAACAAATACATAACTAAACCAAAACATATTAAAATTATATTCATTGGATAGCTTGTTCTGAGGAATACCATAATCATTTGAAATAAATTTTAAATGAATTCATTTGATCCCCCAAAAGCTAAATCAAAAGTGATTTTTTATCAGCATTTTGATAGGTGTAAAGGAGACATTTATAGGTATGGTTTAAAACTAGGGAGGTTCTATCCAAGGGGTTTTGATCTAAGGTGATTTGATCAAACCCTCTTCAATTGGAATCCTTAAAATGGAACTTTTTAAGGCTTAAATCATTATATTTTCTAAAAATATGTGATTTCAGCTAAAATTCGTTCCTCTCAGGAATTGTAAACCACTATTATGACAGCACTGGTGAACTTCTTCTCCCTTATGCACTTCCCAGGAAATCTATGAAGTGACAACTTTCCAACATGAAACCATAAAGTTCCACATAGAAAAGCCATCTGGAGGATTCAATATTGTGAATATTCTTGCTAGATTTTGATTATCTAAATACTTGGCCTACATTATCCTACACCATTTTGAATATGATTTTTTGAACATTTTCCATATCAATTTCCCCCCAAAACCCATTTTTTGTTTGGAGATATTATGCATTCCTACCCCACCTTTGAATTTTTTAGAAGACATGATATCTAAGGAGATTAGAGTAATTTTTTTTCATCATTCATATTCACTTTCCATAAGAAATTCCTGATAATCTTCTCTATTTGTCCAACAACGGATTTTGGGCCTTGAGGGATACTATGAAGTAGTTTGGAATCACTACTAATGCAGTCTTTATTAACAAAATGTGGCCTGATAATGATAACCATCTAGCTTTCCAAGCTGAAACTCTAGACTTGGTCCTTTCTATAACCTTAGACCAATAGGATATCTTATTTATTCCCATAAATAATGGAATCCGCAAGTACATGCATGAAAATTTTGCCACCTAGAAGCGTAAAGTCTAAACAATTTTCCTTGTAGTAGTTCTCTTGGAAATAAAGACATAAATCTTAGACTTGTGCATGTTTATTTATTTTTTGAGTGTAACTATCTTTATTTTCTCATGCACATCAGACTTTGTTGATTTCAAGAAAAAGTGGCATCTTAAGAGCCATTTTTGTGTCATATGCTTTGTAAAATTGGGAGCTCAGAAAAATACATGTTTTCATAAAGAAATTATATTTTTCAAATCATATTGACTTATTTGATACCTCTTAATCTATCTATAAAGCTAATAGCAACCTCATCTAAGATTTGAATGCATCTTCTTCTCCAATATCTCTTGAAAATCAAGATTCCATATAGTCCCCAAAATACTATAGTAAAACTTGTAATCCACTCTACATACCAATGCCATGTAATTTCTTCTCCCCCCTTAATCTCTTCTTTTGGAAGATGGGTCATATTAGAATTTGACTTTTTCCCACATTTACATGTTTTATTATCAAGCGGGAATTTGTAAAGATCAGGGTTCCCAAAGAAATAGGTAGGTGAGAATATTGCAAATTGGCACCCTACTGGGATTCTTCCACAAAGCTTGTTGTTTTTTACAATAAATATGCTCATACTAGAAATTTTAGCATTTCATATGGAATATTTCCATGAAATTTATTATTTGAGAGATCCAATGACTCTAATTGCTCTAGCATTCCAAAAGTGATTGGAATATTCCTTGTAACATTGTTCCTTGAGAAGTTCAAAGTGTGGATACCTTTGAGGTTTCTAATTTTTATAGGAATGCCATTGGATAACTGATTTGTTGACAGATCAATGCAAGTTACAAGTAACAAAATAGAACTATAATATTGTAGTTCTACTCCTTTCTTGATCACTTGAATCTCATCTTTGTAATAATAATCAGAATAATTTTCAGCTTTTGATCTTTTTACTTGTGGATGTGAATCCATTAGAGCTATTAAATTTTCCAATTGTGATGGGATGGGACCAATCAAATTATTATGTGAAATAGCTAACACATGCAATTTGGAAAGATTGCTTAACTAATGTGGAATGTGCCCTTGGAATTTATTTGACCTTAAAATAAGTATCATCAACTCAAAGAACCGTGACCACCAAAGTGGTATCTTACCCATCAATAAATTATCACCCACATCTAAAATCTGTAAGCTAGAGAAATTTTGAAGACTTGATGGTAAGTTTCCCTCAAGCATATTTCCATTGAGTTTCAATGACTTGAGTATGAGTAGCATCCCTATTTGAGCTAGAATTCCCCTATCAAATTATTTTTTCCCAAGTTCAATCTTTCTAAAAAAGAGCAATCACTTAGCTTGAATGGTATTTTACCATATAATCTATTATTTTTTAGATCTAACACATGTAGACCTTGTAGAAGACCAATGGAAGATGGAATCCCACCACTTAGATCATTTGCTGAAAATGACAAGAATTGAATGCCAAGTAAAAGTGTGCCAATTTGCATTGCGAGAACACCTATAAATCTATTTTCTGATAAATCCAATAGTGTCAAATATGGAGAAAGTATTGAATGAACTGGAAGGAAACCATTCAACTGATTTTTATGTAAGTATAAAGAGGAAAATGAACCTATGTTCAAGGTGAAGGGAAATTGACCTTGTAAGTTATTATATGATAGATTCAAGTATTCTAGATTCGGTAAATCTCCTAGCCAAGGTGGAATATTTCCCCATAGATTATTTTGGGAGAGATCCAAATGATAATTCATATTGTGTTGAAAGGAATGGAGGAAGGATACATTTAATATTACAAGAAGCCAATCCTAAATAAACTAAAGAAAATGGAGGTATCTACTTTGGATCAACCTGGATAGTTAATTTATTATAAGAAATATCAAGGTTATAAAGTTTAGTAGTACATTTGTAAGCATCAAGATAACATTTGCCTTGTAATTTATTGAAAGAGATGTCAACTTGAACCATGTGAGGGAGAAGTGCAATATTAGTGGGAATAGTACCATTTAGTTGATTATCATTAAGCAAAAGATTTGCCAAGGATGAAATATTACCCAATGAGGAAGGCATTTCACTAGTGAGTTTATTGTGAGAGAGGGAGAGATAAGTCAAAGATGAAAGATGGCCAAGTGAGGTTGGAATCTCTCCACTCAATGAATTTTTGCTAAGATCCATCCATTGAAGAGAAGAGATGTTGCCAAGGGAAGAAGGAATAATACCTTCAATTTTTCCCTCAGTAAAGCCTTCCATTGAGTTACTCATATCAAGATGGAGGAGGGAAGAAATATTTCCTATACAAGGTGGAATACTCCCTATCATATTGGTATCTGCTAAAGAAAGCATGGTCAATTTTGGCCATTCACCACTTAATATATGACCTATATCTCCACTCAATAAGGGGTTTTCAGACAAACTAACCTTTTGCAAATGAGGCATATTTCCCAACCATGAAGGCATTGTGGTGATAAGTTCATTTTCTTTTAAAATAAGATGGGAGAGGGAGGTGAGGTTTTGGATAGTATTAGGGATGTGCCCTGACAAATCACAATTGGCAAGGTTTAGGTAATGGAGATGGTGGAGATGAGAAAGGGCTACTTCCAACTCTTGATTTGTAACATTCAGGACTGCTGATTCAAGTGACAAATGTTTTAAATCTAGTAACTTCTCTATCCACCTTAAACTAGAGATAAAAAAAACTAATTCATCGCCAAGTTGAGGTAAGTTAAAGTGTGTAGGGAGCCAACATCTATAAGAATATCACATTAAAAATTGTTATGAGAAAGGTCCAAATGTCTCAAATTTTGAAAGCCAAATAATTCTGCAAACATTAAACAATTATATATTAATACTTAAAATAAATTATAAATGGAAACTTAAAATTCTCCATATAAAAAATGACTCAATTTTAAAGTACCTTTGGGTAGATGGCCACTGAAAGAATTTCTGCTTTAAGTTCAAATACTCCATGTGTTTTAATTTGAACAACACTGAAACAAATGTTTGGTAATTATTGGTGTAGCTATTGAAAAAGCTAGAGCTTAAATTTTCCAAATAAAAAATTATTTAATTTAAAAGTACCTTTGGATAGATCGCCATCGAAAGAATTCCCGCTTAGATCCAAATACTCCATGTATTTTAATTGGAACAAAACTGAAACATTTGTTTCGTAATTATTGTTGTATGACGTGGGAGGAGGAGTGGCTGCATTCAACACCAGTCCACTCGCAGCAATTAAACCCCCTCCATGAATCCAATTTCTTGGCTGCATCCATATAATACTCACTTGCAACCCCATCAAAATAATCATCCATCCAATTTCTTAGGGGCCAAAACATCTTTCTTGAAAGCAAGGAGGACATCCCTCTCATGTGGGAAGCAGGAAGGATAACAGGTGGCACTCACAGAGCAGCATGTTATCACAATAAACAAGCATACTATAATAGAGAATCTCTCCATTTTCACAGCTACTGATAATCTCTGCAGCAATGTTTGATTGGAAAATAATCAGACAGGAATTAAATAAATGCCAAATGTAATATTGAAAAAATAAAATAGAGAAGAAACAAATGAAGAAAGAAGAGAGATTACCTCCATAAGAGAAGAATGGAGCAAGATGAAAGGAAGGGTGTGTGATAAGAAGAGGGGTATGACGGTATTTATAGCAAAGATTGGGTTAAAGGCAGTAATGATGGTAGACAACTACAAAAATAATCGGGTGAGATAATGGTATGCAGTAATGGTAGACAGCTGGATAGATATCTTCTTTGTTGACTTCATTCAATTCACCGAAAGATAAAATTCACTTGACTACTTGTGAGCCACATTATGATCGACCAAGAAAAATTAAGCTGACTAGTAGTTAGTAACAAATTCTCACTCTATGTACTTCTCTGGAGTATATTACTTTCACTCATATTCCTCGACAATGGAATGGTGTTGCTGATTGCTTGGCTAAATGGGCTTCGGATCATATTCATGATTGGAATTTAGTGGATCGGGGTCAACTACCCCCAGATTTGTCTCATCATTTGGATCACTTGGTTGATCTTGATAGGGCCATTTAAGGCCCTTGATTTGTAACGTTTCCTTGTTTTAATAAATTTTTAACCTCTTGATGTTAAAGAAAACAAAATTATAAATAAAATAATCGCCAATAAATTTCGTCTCCCAAACGAAGCGAAGTGATTTTTATCAACTTTCCGTATACCACACGAAGGGGAGCAAGTCAACAAAGATTGGGAAAAATTTCTAGTTGCTCGTGATTTTATGAGGTGAGAAACATGAGTTTGATTGAGTTGCTTCTTTATTTTTTACGTAAATTTTATAATCTCTTCTCTCTCTTAGATCATCTGATTGTTCCTTTTATATCAATTTTGTTTTTTCTTCTTTTCTTTTCTTTTACACATAGTTACAATCTAAAAATCTTAGCATTATTATCATGGACTTAAAAACTACACGCTATTAATTTTATCAATATAACAGTACTTTTATAAATATATATTTGAAAATAAAATGCATAAATTTAGAAGGCTCAATTTTTTAAAGTGAAAAATCAATACTTTCCACTACTAACAAAAATTAAAAAATATATGCCTTCCTTACTATGTACTAATTGGTATCTATTTCTAAACTGTTAAGATGGAAAATTATCTATAGAAGGTCTAGAAAAGAAAAAAATAAAAAAACATGATTTTGTCTTATAAAATTGCATTTCATAAGATTGAATGATGCAATTAGACACTTGCAAACTTCAATTTTTCGAAGATAATAATTGTATTGTATATTTTTTATTCATTTAAATTAAAAATTCAACAATTACCACAATATTTACTATAACACATTCCAACAAATATTCACCTAATCTATGAAAGTCTTTTGATAGCATGAGCTATGTTATTGTTTTTCTCTTTATCTTTATAACCAATATGAGAAATGTAACTTAGGGCTTTATAAATTTTACTCTTAATTCTTGTGCTCTCATATTGCAACACTATCACTCCCTTATTCTATGATATTGGTTCTTTGTCTTATCTACTTATTAATATCTTTTTGTGGGACCTTAATGATAAGGGAAATACTCAACAACCTCTTGTGGTTTTTATGTTGCACTCTTGAGCATATGTATAGTACCACATAGGCCTTTGCAACATTTGTCAATGATTTTTGATACTCTTGGTTCATGTTCATGTCAAGTTTGTTCAAAATGCCTAAGTCCTTACCTTTTATCCATGCATATTATTCAATTTAAATATTGACATGCTATATGCAATTACCATTCACTTAAGAGATTCTTCAAGTCAATGCAATGATTAGCTCTCAAGATGTTTATTCCTACATACTAACAATATGTGGCTACTCATGTTTTATATGCTCCACTATTGAACTCATATTCAAGTAAACTCTAACCATTTATTTGTTTAGCATGGCATTAATTTTGTTGCTCATGAGTTTTATATGTGTCAAAGGGGAATGATAGCTCCAAGTCTCATGAGTAATTGGATTATCTTTGAGAATTAATGTGAATTATTATATCCTCATAAAAAATTGCATGTGTTGTATGACATGCTACTTTATTTTTATGAACAACAAAATTTGGATTTAGGATTTACTTTATGCCTTTTGAGTTACACATTCAATTCTCATTTAGGTGCAATAAAAGAAGACAATACATAATATTGCCTTTACCTTTTACAATTTTCTCATAGAGTGCTAAAACATTATTGATTCTATGATATTGCAACCACCTAATCAATTCCAAGTAGATACATTCAATATCTATCGATGCCTTAGATATATTCTATATTCACACCATACATAAAAATTAACAATAGAAAGTCCCTCAAAAATTATAAGGTAACACAATGACTCAAGCTCTCAAGATCACCTACAAAACCAAATATAATATTCCACAAGAGAGTAGCAAGAGAATAATTTTCTTGATTATGGATATAGTAATGATACAATGATTAAATTGATCAATAATACTTAATAATGTACATAAGGCCTTACTTATATAGGAAATATTGAGAGATATGACAAGAGAAGATTGTGAAAAGTGTCTTAATCCTATCTCATGAGATAACTAAAGATAATATCACATTTGTAATAGAGACTTCTAGAAAGATTCCTAAATCCTTAAGTAAACTTAACATGTGAATATGTGTGAATATAACCTATATGGTATACCAGTTAGATAAAACACCATGTTCACACTAATATCCCCCTTAAGTGTAACTTAGGGAGAATCTAAAGAAATGTAAGAAAGAAAATATGCATATATAATGCAAGGATGAGTCCCAACTACTAGGCCATGTTAAGCACACATGATCAAAAAAATTCTCATAAATAGAGTAAATGAGACAAACTTGTAGGAAAAATCTCCAATTCAAATGAGAGAAACTAAGAAAATAAATATTTACACTAAAAGTAGGTTATTAGCACCGAAACATAAGATTGATTATCTTATCAAGAAAAAATACTAAAATTTATTAAAATAATTTAAAACATGGTGCACTAGATAAGACATTCTATTTCAAGATGGTATATATTTTTTTTGGATAAATAGTTGAGTCAACTGGTGATGTCCCATGAGAACAATTGTGTTTTCAATACATGCACAATTTAATATTTAGTTAAAAAATATATTTATCAAAATTGATAAAAAATAAATTCATGCACTAAAGTTTTAACTTATAATTACACACACAAAAGTTGGAAGAAAAAAGTTACTATATAAAGAGCAAAATCCCATTTAACTTCATTTTTAGTATTTGATTAGCAACAAAATTATAATGTCAATTTTACAAAAAAGTTATATTCAAATTATTTTTTATTTTTTATTTTAAAATACAAACATAAAGCACACTAAAAATTATTTTACATTATTTCAAAATTCAAAACATAAATGTCACCAACATAAAATATGGTGAACCAGTTAGGTAAAATATCATGTTTACACCAACATAAAATATAACAAAATAAGAACAAAATAGATCACATACATTGTATTCATTCAAATAAAATACTTACACAAATGTTCACATGCTATAAAATGTCAACAAATATAGACACACAAATAAAAAATAGCCTAAAATTATAAGTTCTAAAGTAGATAAAAATGACACAAAGGTTAAATAAACTCAAGTTGGAAAAAAATCACCCTCCTTTGTTTTAGTGGCAAGTCTAATATTTATATGAAAAAAGAGAAAATAAAATAAGAAGATGACAATTTTATATTTATTTCATTAACTTTACCTTTCTTGCTTCTCAATTTTAGTTCTATATTCAACTTTTAAGACTCCTACCAAGTTTGAAATTAAACCATTATCCTTCTTGTGGTCTCAACAACATCACCCAATTCTACTACAATAGGGATCCCTCAAGTTTATTTGTGTACCCTTATTGTTCATGATCCTAATCTTCTCTTTGGGTTGTATTTTGACTTATGGATTCATTTCTTAGTGGTTGCATTCATTTTTGCATATGGTTATCTCTCAAAAAGTCTAAATGTATTGATGGAGATTTAGCATCATGTGTATAATTTTTATTTTATTTTTAGCATTGAAAATTGTCACCCTTGACAATTTCACACTAGGTTTAGCTCCCCCATATGTGTGTGGACCTAATTATACATTAAATACTCACTTTATAAACACCTTCACAAAATCAAACATGGGAAATCAAATTATGTATTTAATATTTTTCCCTTGGCACTTTTAGACCTTGAAAAAGGTGGATCTAGTCTAGGGTGCACTATGCCCTAGACCACTTATTTTGGCTCCAAATTAAAAAATATCGATGTCAGTATTTTACTATTTGAATTTCCAATTTTAATTGTTGGCTATTGGCATTTGGATTTTGAGAAATTGGAACTTCATATAAATACATAGTCATTTTTATCATTTGAAATCCTAAGCACACCTAGAGAATCTATTGAGAAAATTAAGTGTCCTAAGAGCATTCAAGAGTAGTCAAGAGAAGAATTATCAACATCTTTAGCAACATCCATTCATTCAAGTATCATGTCATGTGTTATGTAAGTTTTATTCATGCTTTACATGAATTTCATTTGTGAACACTAACACTTGTAGGTATTCAAATCAATTCAATCCAAGCAAAAATTGATCCTTGAAGGTGATGCTTGTATGAATTCATCCAATCATGGAGATTAGATCTGAGTGGTGAGTTGTAGAAAGTTTTCAATTCATTAATTTTTTATCATTAGCCTCTATCCAACCATGGATAAGCTCTCTTTTATATCATAATTTCTATTCTGGAGGTAGGAATGCCAACATAGGGTTTGACTTGGACAAGCCCCTATATGGCACATCCCTTCCCCTCTTTTCATCTGAAAGATATTGTTGTGGTATGTGATGAGCCTATTTCTATTTTCTATGAAAACACAAATGCAATAAACATTTCAAAGAACCCGATTATGCATTCAAGAAAAAAACACATATCTATCAAGTATCATTTTCTGAGAGAAAAAGTGTTGGACAATGAAGTCAAATTGGAATATGTGACAACAAAGTAACAAATTGTAGACATATTTACTAAGGCTCTTCTGAAGGATACTTTTGAGCATCTTAGGGAGAGGTTGGGGGTCATTGGCCCTCCTAACTAGGTGCACATGAAGGTGTATCAATTCACTAAATTCACAAATTCTTCATTTATCTAGACTGATAAATGGGTCTACTCTGCAAGGGGAGTAGAAAAGGTCTTCATTATTGTTGTATGAGTATAATCCTAAGGGGGAGTAATCAAAGTTGTTGATCTTTGCCATTGATGTCAAAGGGGGAGAGAAAATCATTTGAAAAATAGGTGAAGAAGAAGAGAAGGTTTTCTCCCAGGATAGTGTATAAATTTTTTGTCTTTGATGGTTTTTCACATAATGTGTTGCCATCAATGACAAAGGGGGAGATTGTTGTAGGTATGAGAAAGTTTTGGTTGTGTTGTCATTAATGTTGTCATTGATGTCAAAACAATTCAGTATGTTGCACATTCTACATGTATAGCTAAGATGTTGTGAGTACATGGATCTATCTTTATAGTGTTGTAGATGTGTTGGTTTGATATGTCTCTAAGTGCTTTTGAGAAAATTCATAAAGAAGTGAAGTCAAAATGATGAAAGTTTTCAGAATGTGCTCTGCATTTCTCCTATGTTGATCCTATGCTTGTGTGGATCTGAAGGTTTGATAAGGTGGATTTAGTTGTTATATATCTTGAGTTTTAGCTTCTGGTTTGATGATACGTGAAAGTTACGTTCACCGGTATGTGAATTGTTTTGGAAGAGTTAGTCTTCTATGGACTGGGAGAGATATTGTTGCTATGCAGTTCTCCTTTGTTTCATTTCAGATCTTGTGGATCTAGAATATGTCTTGTGAAGGTATTTTATGTGCTTTGGAAAAGAGGTTTGACGATTGGTGATCCAGAAGGAATGTTTCAGTATTTCAGTGTGAGTTTATATAGTCTGGACAGACTGGTGAAAGGTGTTCATTGATTGAAGTTTATTGTTTTGTTGTGGATGTATTTGGAATATTTTGAGATTTATTCTCATGCATAAGGAAGCGTGTCTTGGTGTTTGTGTCATCTTCTTATAGGGAAGCATGTACATCAATGTTCTTTTATGTTTCCTTTTGGTTTGGCCGACCTAGTGTTTACACCTCATTTGAAGAATTAAATTTAATTAAGGAAGCATCTGGTTGATTCGAGATATTATTTTTGATCTTGAATTTTTTTTATTGGTACACTCTGATTCCTTTGTTGGATCTCAGTTGTGTTTATGTTTTTTCCTTGATGACAAAATCTCTCATCCTTATGATTTACAATGGCACTTCTTTGATGTCTCTTGGCTATTACAAAAAGTTATTTGTTATGTTTCAATTTCATGATGATGATAAGAATTTTGGTTCATGCTATGAATGCTATTTATTTAACTAACAGAGTTTGAAAGATGGTTTCTTTGTCAGGATGGTTCTCTTTACATTTCATGCTTATACATATCAGCATGAGTATAGTAGGGTCTCCCCGATCAACTTTGAAATGTCTGAATTTCCTATCAGCAAGACATTTTAGATGTCATGGCGACTGAATCTAACTTTCAAGCTACAGTCGACAAGACTCCTCTTTGTGTTATGGAAACAATAGAAAGATCATATCGGCATTTGCTATACCGTCGGGATAAGGTCTTAGCGATTCCCTTGTGTCTCCCCGACCCACTTCTGAATGGAAGTCTATTGGCAAAGGTTGTGGCTTGTTTGAAATATCATAGTGATTTTGTTATGTCACACCGACTGGTGGTGGATGGAAGTCTATCGGCAAGAGCTTAAGGGTTCGACGTGATGTCATAACGAGAGTGTTGTAATCGGCATATGGTCTCGCCGATGGAAAATATTAAGGGTTCTCGGTGAAACATATTGTGTTCGATATAATATCTCTCTAAATTTGGAAAGTCATGGTGAAGGCGAATGAAAGGCTTTCGGAAAAAGGTTGGTAAAGTCTTAGCGACTCAGAGTGAATAAAATCCTTCGGTGAAACTTAATGTATTCTATGAAACATCTTCCCGACAACATTAGGTTACAGCGACAGTATTAAAACAAGTTAGAAGGCTCGTCGGTATGAAAAACCATTTGTCACAGTGACAATGTGTATCGAATGTCTTTCAGAATGACAAAGTTTGTTCTCCAAGAGGTCTCCCCGAAAGTTGTTTGTTACAGTGATTTGAATGAAACTAAAAGGTCATCTCGGTAAGAAGTTTCCTCATGTCTCAGCGAAAAGAATGATTTACTATGGAATACCATCGGTGTAGCATGTTGTTTTTGGTATGACTTCTCTTCAACTTTGGTGAACTTTGGCGAAAGTGACAACCATAAGGTTGTCTAAAAACGTTAGAGTTTCCTACGGCATAAGGTATCTTCATTTGAAAAGAAAGTCACTTAGGGAAAACTTTTTGAGCGTACTCTTCTTGGCTGGGTATCAAACCCTAACCTGGTCGCCATCATGAATGTTTATGTTTCTGTTACTACTAACTGTAACGGTTTCTATAGAGGTCTATGGAAGGCTTGTTTGATGCGCCTCTCTGGTTGGATGCTCGACAGTGGTTGATGGAGCCATGGGAGTTGCAGATTTGTCTGAGAAATATCTCACAAGTTTCAGAAGCTAGGTGAAATGACTCATGTTTTGGTTGGTTGTTCTGTTGTTAATTCTGATGACTGTTACTTTTCTGGCATTTATTTAAAGAAGCAGAAAACTTAGTTTTCTATTCGTCTATTGTTGTAAATCAAAAAGAATATCATTCTTTGACTATATAAAAATGTATGATGAAACTCTACAATAAAAATCTGAATAAAAATGTAGAGATTGTAAATTTCTTTTCTATGTAGTATTTTAGGGATTCAATTTTTGAATCTTTAAGGTATTCTGTAGACGAGAAAACAAAGAGATATGTGCTTAAATAAAAATAGAGAAATCCTCTGAATCATCATTATTGTTCAAAAAGTAAACTGAGGGGTTGGTACTCCTCAAGTGAGATAGATATCTCTAAACGAGGGGTTGGTGCTCCTTGAGTGGGTGCTCAAAACAGCCTATAAGGCATTGTGAATAGTTGATTAAAAGATTAAGCATGGAAGGCATTTAGGGAGTGGTTTTTATACCCCAGGAGGGTTTTCCACTCGGTAAAATATTGTGCCTCTTTGTTCTTCTGTGTTCTCTCTGGTTTAATTTGTTGTTGTTGTTTCTGTTCACAGTTGAGTCATTATTTTTCTCAATTATGTTTATGAATGATTACATTCAACTCATGAATGCTTTAATTAGAATGAAATTGAGATCAAATCTGAGCTGTGTGTTTAAATATTTTTAAAATTAGTCAAATAGTTAAGACACTGATTCACCCTCCCCTCTCAGTGTCATTTTAACTCCAACAATTGGTATTAGAGAATAGGGTCCTTTGATTGGTTTAATTACCTTGGATTGATCTTGGTCTTGGAGTTTGTTTTTAATGGCACATTCTCAAGAAGGTGCCTCTGTAACCAGAGCTCCGTTATTTGATGGAATAGATTATGTGTTCTGGAGAATAAGAATGGAAGCTTTTCTTGTTTCTTTTGATGTTGATGTTTGGAGCATTGTTTTAGAAGATTACAATGTACCTCCCACTATTCCCACTAATGCTGCTAAGAAAAAGAAGTATGAAAAAAATGCCAAAGCTAAGCATTCCATCTTGTGTGGATTAACTAAATATGTGTTCATTAAAGTCATGCATTGCAAATCTACTCATGGAATCTTAGAAAAAATTGAAACTATATATCAAGGTAATGAGAAAGTCAAACTATCAAAAATCATTACTCTCAGACATCAGTTTGAAGAGTTGAAGATCAAGGATGATGAAAAAGTGGCTGAATATTTCCTAAGAGTTGATGAAGTTGTCAATGCTATGAAAGGTCTAGGTCAAACTGTTAATGAATTTGATGTTGTCACAAAGGTTGTTAGAACCTTACCTCCTAAATTTGAATCTAAGGTTTCAGCCCTAGAAGAAAAGAAACACTTTGATCAACTTACCTTAGACAGCCTGCAAGGAATACTTACTGCCTATGAAATGAGAACTAGCAAAATCAATTCAACAGGAAAAGAAACTGCTTTTAACATTGAAAAGAAAGAAAAAGTTGAAGTTAGTGAATCAGTGTTGTCTGATTCTAAAGAATCCCATTTTGTTAGAAGATTTAAAAAGGGATCAAGAAAATATAAAGGAAAAATTCCCTTTAAATGTTTTAACTGTGGCAAAATAGGTCACTTTGTTGCAAAGTGTCCCTATGATGATCAAATCTATGACAATGAGACAACTGAAATACAACCTAAGAAGAAGGATTTCAAACCTAAACGAAACTTCAATTTTAAAGAAAAGAAAAGTCTATTTAGTAAGGATGAATCTGATATTGAGTCTGAAGACTCATCAGCTGATGAAATTGAAACTTTGTTCATGGCTGAATTTACTCAGCAAAATGTTTCTAACACCATTGACACTGAAGAAGGTGAAGTAGATCTTGAAAGTGAGCTGAAATGTGCTCTTCAAGAGGTTAGAAAACTTAAAAAACAAGTTTTTACTCAAGAATATAAACTAGATCAAGAATTGATCTCTCTGAAAACTCAACTTGAAGAAGCTAAAAGAGTTGAAGTCTGCCTTAGAGAGACTGTAACCTGTAAAGATCATGAAATTCAAAAACTGGAACAAGAAGTAGTCCTTCTTAGGAAGGAAATTGAAAAATATGAAAACACTCTAAAACTGAATGAGATGCTCAGCAAGTAGAAGGTGTATAAAGATAAAACTGGTGTTGGTTTTGAAAAGGGTGAATGCTCAACTGACAAAGCAAAACAAAACCCCTCTTCTGAAGTCAAAAATTCAGGCTCAAATATCTCAGAATCTGGTAAGGATCATGCTAAGTTTTTTAGAGGTAATAGACCTTCATACAATGTCAATTCTTTTTTCTATGGTTATTGCTTTTTTTGCAACAAATTTGGTCATAAGGTGAGCACCTGTAGGCTTATGAATTCTAGAATACCTAGGTTGGTCTTAGGCAACAATATGGTTTTGTTAGACAGATCAAATGTTTTAAATGCAATACTTTAGGACATTCTGTCAAACAGTGCAGAACTGATCTGCAATCTAAATAGCAGAAAATTAAAAAGGTTTGGAAACCTAAGACTGTCAACAACATTGAACAAACTATGTTGGTTCAAACTGCTTTTCATTCAAAGAAAAAGGACTTATGGGTCCTGGACAGTGGATGTTCTAACCATATGACTGGCGACAAGGACAAGTTTATAAAACTTGAAGATTATGTAGGTGGATATGTTAAGTTTGGTGATAACTCTGGTATTCAAATTAAAGGTAGAGGTTCACTTCTTCTGAATGAAGACACTCCTATCTATAATGTGTACTATGTGGAAGGTCTCAAGCACAATCTTCTATGTGTTAGTCAAATCTATGATAGTGGTTATCATGTTCTTTTTAATTCACAGGGATGTGAGATTAAGAACAAGCTTGGAAAGGCTGTTGCAGCTAGAAGGAGGACAAAAGGAAATGTGTACAATCTTCTTGACTCATCATGCAATGACAATAATCAAGGTATGTGTCTAATGGGCCAAATTGAAGAGAATTGGTTATGGCATAAAAGATTAGGACACATAAACTTTCAAAATCTGGTTAGAATCAGTAAAAAATAGAATGTTAGAGGTCTACCAGTTCTTAGCAAGCCTGAAAATTCTATGTGCAAAGAATGCTTAAGTGGTAAAAGAACTAAAATTAGCTTCAAGACAAAAGAACATTCTTCTTCAAAACCTTTACAACTTGTGCATACTGATTTATGTGGACCAACTAGAACAAGGTCTATTAATGGTGAAAGGTACTTTATGTTGTTTGTGGATGATTATATTAGAATGATATGGGTCACATTTCTTAAGCACAAATCAAAAGCCTTTGAAAGGTTCAAAATCTTTAGAAAAATGGTTGAAAAGGAATCTGATCTTGAAACTTAAATTCCTTCGATTAGACAAAGGAGGTGAGTTCACCTCTCAAGAGTTTATTGATTACTGTGAACAACATGGTATTAAAAGACAGTATGTTGCAACTAAAACACCTCAACAAAACGGGGTAGTTGAATGAAATAATAGAATTGTTAAAGAAATGGCTAGAACCATGCTAGATGAAGCTAAGTTGTTTGATATGCATTGGAAAGAAGTTGTTCATACAACTGTATACATTTTGAATAGAGTGCAGCTTAGGGTGAAATCTAAACACACTCCTTATGAACTGTGGTTTGGAAAAACTGCTTCTGTCAAATACTTTAAAATCTTTGGAAGTAAGTGTTTTATCAAAAAGGATGATGATAATCTTGGAAGTTTTCAATCCAAATGTGATGAGGGTATCTTTTTGGGATACTCAACTCACAGTAAAGCTTATAAATGCCTTAACAAAAGGCTTAACAAGATTGTTGAATTTGTTAATGTCAAATTTGATGAAAGACCACATTTGATTGTTGAATCTTTGCAGGATAATGAGGAAGAAGATTTTGAATTTGAAATAATTTCAGAAGGAGTTGAAACAAAAAAGTCTATTTTTGAATCAACAAGCCCTAAAAATGAAAAAGCAAGTCCTAAAAAGGTTGCATCAAAAGCTCCTTCGAAAACTCTAGCCATTTATCACCCCAAAGGTCAGATTATTGGGGATAAATATGCAGGAGTTCAAACTAGAAGAAAAGCTGTTGAATCTGATGAAAAGGCACAAGTTGCTTTTTGTTTAGTTACTTAGTTTGAGCCTAAAAACTTTAATGAAGCTCTCACAGACTCATGTTGGCTTAATGCTATGCAGGAAGAAATTGATCAGATTGAGAAAAATTAGACTTGGGAGTTAGTTCCAAGACCAGATGACAAGAATGTCATTGGAGGCAAATGGATATATAGAAACAAGGTGAATGAAAATGGTAATGTTATTCGCAACAAAGAAAGATTTGTCTGCAAAGGCTATGCTCAACAAGAAGGTATTGATTTCAGTGAAACCTTTGCACCTGTGGCTAGATTAGAATCCATCAAAATATTCTTGGCTTATTCTATTTACAAAAACTTTACTGTTTATCAAATGGATGTCAAAACTGCCTTTTTGAATGGCTATTTAGATGAAGAGGTCTATGTTGAACAACCTGAAGGATTTATATGCAAAGATAATCCTAACCATGTCTACAGGTTGAAAAAGGCTCTCTATGGCCTAAAACAAACACCTAGAGCTTGGTACTCTAGGCTGGACAGTCATTTAATTTCTAATGGATTTGTTAGAGGAGGTGTACAGACAGTAATCTTTATGTTACAACTGAAGGTTCAGATATTTTAGTTGTTGAAATTTACGTTGATGATACTATCTTTGGCTGCAATAATGTCACTATGAGTAAAAAGTTCTCTCAGTTAATAGAATCTGAGTTTGAAATGTCAATGTTAGGAGAATTAAATTTATTTTTGGGTCTTCAAATCTCTCAATGTGAGACTGGAATATTTCTATCTCAATCCAAATATGCTAGAGAGATGCTTACAAATTTAAAATGGATGAATGTCATCCTATTAGCACTCCAATGGCTACTAGATGCAAACTTACTAAAATTGATGATTCTCCTAATTCAAATCAAATGGAATACAAATCAATGATCGGTAGTCTCTTATATTTAACTTCCTCTAGACCTGACATTATGCAGGCAGTTTGCACTGTTGCACATTTTCAGGCATCACCTAAAGAATCTCATGTTACTACTGTTAAACGGATCTTTAGATACATTTAGGGCACTCTTGATTATGGTCTTTGGTATCCTAGGAGCAATGATTGCTCTTTGATTGCTTATACTGATGCTGATTCGGCTAGTTTTTTGGATGATAGGAAAAGCACCAGTGGTGCTGCATTATTTCTTGGTGATCATTTAGTGGCATGGCACAACAAGAAACAAGTCTCTATTTCTCTTTCCACTGCTGAAGCAAAATACATTGCTGCCACTTCATGTTGTACACAAGTTCTTCGGATGAGTCAAAATCTATCTGATATGGGTATAAATGTTCCTAAACCTATTTCTATTCTTTGTGATAACACTAGTACGATAAATATATCAAAAAATCCTATTATGCACTCTTAAACTAAGCATATTTCTATTAAGTTTCATTTTCTACGAGAAAAGGTTTTGGCTAATGAAGTCTGCTTACAGTTTGTTGGATCTCAAGATCAGGTTGCTGACATTTTTACTAAGCCCTTAGAGAAAGAGCTATTTGAAAGGTTGAGACTTCGATTGGGAGTTATCTCTCAATCATTACTTTACTGAATCTCCAAGCTACTGCTTAGGGGGAGCAAGTTACATATTTTTATTCACTTACAACTCTCCTACAATCTTGGGTGCTACACTACTCTTTTTTTTGCAGCTGTTTCTCATTATGTTTTGGTTGGCTTCTCAGTTGTGTTTCATGGAAATGCATGATCTTCTCTTCTACTCTTTGTCATTGAGGAAAAAAGGGGGAGAGTCATTTGTGTTTTTCCATCAAGGACAAAGGGGGAGTTTGTTGGATCTCAAATGTGTTTATGGTTTGTCCTTGATGACAAAATCTTTGATCCTTATGTTTTACAATGGCACTTCTTTGATGTCTCTTGGCTATTACAGAAAGTTATTTGTTATGTTTCAATTTCATGATGATGATAAGAATTCTGGTTCATGCTATGAATGTTATTTCTTTAACTAACAGAGTTTGAAAGATGGTTTCTTTGCCAGGATGGTTCTCTTTGCATTTCAGGCTTATACATATCGGCATGACTATAGCAGTGTCTCTCGATCCACTTTGAAATGTCTGAATTTCCTATCGGCAAGACATTTTAGATGTCATGGCAACTGAATCTAACTTTCAAGCTGCAGTCGGCAAGACTCCTCTATGTTATGGTGACAATAGAAAGATCATATCGGCATTTGCTATACCATTGGGATAAGGTCTTAGCGATTCCCTTGTGTCTCCCTGACCCGCTTCTGAATGGCAGTCTATCAGCAAAGGTTGTGGCTTCATTGAAATATCATAGTGATTTTGTTATGTCACACCGACCGGTGGTGGATGGAAGTCTATCGGCAAGAGCTTAAGGGTTCGGCATGATGTCACAACGAGAGTGTTGTAATTGGCATATGGTCTCGCCGATGGAAAATATTAAGGGCTCTCGGTGAAACATATTGTGTTCGATATAATATCTCTCCGAATTTGGAAAGTCATGGTGAAGGTGAATGAAAGGCTTTCGGTGAAAGGTTGGTAAAGTCTTAGTGACTCAGAGTGAATAAAATCCTTTGGTGAAACTTAATGTATTCTATGAAACATCTTCCTGACAGCATTAGGTTACAACGACAGTATTAAAACAAGTTAGAAGGATCGTTGGTATGAAAAACCATTTGTCATGGCGACAATGTGTATTGAATTTCTTTCAGAATGACAAAGTTTGTTCTCCAAGAGGTCTCCCCGAAAGTTTTTTGTTACAGCGATTGTGAATGAAACTAAAAGGTCATCTTGGTAAGAAGTTTCCTCATGTCTCAGTGAAAGAATGATTTACTAAGGAAGACCATCGGTGTAGCATGTTGTTTTCGGTATGACTTCTCTTCGACTCTGGTGAACTTTGGAAAAAGTGACAACCATAAGGTTGTCTGACAATGTTAGAGTTTCCTACGGCATAATATGTCTTCATTTGAAAAGAAAATCACTTAGGGAAAACTTTTTGAGCATATTCTTCTTAGCTGGGTATCAAACCCTAACCTGGCCGCCATCATGAATGTTTAGGTTTCTGTTACTACTAAGTGTAACAGTTTCTGTAGAGGTCTATGGAAGGCTTGTTTGATGCGCCTTTCTAGTTGGATGCTTGACAGTAGTTGATGGAGCCATGGGAGTTACAGATTTGTCTGAGAAATAATCTCACAAGTTTCAGAAGCTGGGTGAAACGACTAATGTTTTGGTTGGTTGTTCTATTGTTACTTCTGATGATTGTTACTTTTTTGGCATTTATTTAAAGAAGCAGAAAACTTAGTTTTCTGTTTGGCTGTTGTATTAACTCAAAAATAATATCATTCTTTGACTGTATGAAAATGTATGATGAAACTCTGCAATAAAAATATGAATAAAAATGCAGAGATTGTAAATTTCTTTTCTATGTAGTATTTTAGGGATTCAATTATTGAATCTTTAAGGTATTTTGTAGATGAGAAAACAGAGAGATATGTGCTTAACTGAAAAATAGAGAAATCCTTTGAATCATCACTATTGTTCAAAAAGTAAACTGAGGGGTTGGTACTCCTTGAGATAGATATCTCTAAACAAGGGGTTGGTGCTCCTTGAGTGGGTGCTCAAAACAACCTATAAGGCATTGTGAATAGTTGATTAAAAGATTAGGCCTGGAAGGAATTTATGGAGTGGTTTTTATACCCCAGGAGGGTTTTCCACTTGGAAAAATATTGTGCCTCTTTGTTATTTTGTGTTCTCTCTGGTTTAATTTGTTGTTGTTGTTTCTGTTCACAGTTGAGTCATTCTTTTTCTCAATTATGTTTATGAATGATTACATTCAACTCATGAATGCTTTAATCAAAATGAAATTGAGATCAAATCTAAGCTATGTGTTTAAATATTTTAAAAATCATTCAAATAGTTAAGACGCTGATTCACCCCCCCTCTCAGTGTCATTTTAACTCCAACATCCTTTCCACTATGGGAATGTTGAGTCACCAACCTATTTGAATTTATGAAATGAGATAATTGTGGCTGACCTTGGAGAAAGTTTCTAAGGATTAGGATGGTATAAAAGAAAGTTGAATTGTGAAGAGTTGTATGACAGTGTGATGCAAAGTGACGAAAGTGAGCCACAAATCATAAGAGAAAAAGTGTGTGTGACAGTGATTTGAGACAATAGTTCTTCATTGTGTCAGATTCCTGAAGGCAATGAGTTGAAGGTTTCTGCAATCCTTTCTCAAGCGGATGTGTGTTAATTGGTGTGGTGAATATTTTGTTCTCTTTTGTATTTGTAGGCAATGAGCCTTCCTATTGGACAGTGAGTCCTTTCTGTAGGAAATGAGCCTTAACATACTTGGATAGTGAGTCCTCTTTTGGGTAGTGATCCCTTTGTAGTGAGCCTTTGTATTCAGTTTATAATATTTTATATTGTGGGTTAACCCTCACCATGTTTTTTCTCTCATTTGGTTTTCCACGTAAAAATATGGTGTTCATTGTGTTGATTTACTTTATGTTATTTGTATTTCATGCTCTTACTTAATAACAAAACATTGTGGTTGTGGAATTAATAAGTGTTGAGTTTTAAGTTTGAATTTTGTGACAACTAATTCACCTGCCCTCCTAGTTGCCATATGCCTGTTTAACAATACTGCTAGAATTTCCCCATTTTCCTTCTTTTCATCCTTTAAAGGAGGTTCCACCATTGACTTACTACAAGCTTGATATTAATTTCCCTTGTCATATTTTCAATCTTTGATGTTATTTTTTGGTCATGAATGTTAGTACAAACCACTCCTTGGTTACCTTCTATTTGTTGTTCCTTTACAATGGATTTCCTTTGCCAAAATGGTACTATATAGCCATGATCCACTAATTTACTTTTCTCCTTTCTACCTTGTAGGTTGACATTCCTATTTTCACTTGCATAATCAAAACCAAAAGTTGTACTCATATTCACCTTGTCCTTGGCTTGTTGTCCCAAAGTTCTTCCCTCTTAGGCTTCATTGATTGTGATCACCTTCCCTTTGTAGGCTTCCTCCTTTTTAATAATCCTCTTTTCATCTTTAGGTACCTTGCAATGTACCTCTGCTACAAGCTATCCTCTTTTATCTACTACTACAACTTGTTTTATTTCTTTCACATCTTCAACTTTACTTATATGAACACTCTTTTTGTATCTTCTATCATCTTCAAGGTATTTTTCTCCTTATTCTACATAGCTACATTCACATTCTCAAACATATCATTAGAAAATAAATCAAGAGACCAAGATATCTCCTTAAGTTTCTCCTTCATGGACACTTTCTTCTCCTTTCCCATTTCTTTTTCCAGTGCTCCTTGCTGCACTTCTTTCACATCCTTCTTTTTGAACCCATCTTCAAGGGAATCCATTCTTGCTTCCATCTTCTTCAACTCTGCAATGAACTTCTTTAGACTCTCACCTTTTCCCAATACTCTTCCCAAAATGGGATTATCACTCGTCTCCTCATGACCCATCCTATCCTCTTGTTCAAATACATCTTCAAGAACTCACAAGTCCTTCTATAGTTACAAGTCCTTGAAACAATTTCTCCCTCTCTATTAGGGTATCAACCCTTTGTAGTCATAGGTCCTTCCTGCAACAAATCTCTTTAGGATTCAAACCTTCTGTAGTTGCAAGTCTCTTCTCACCTACAAAAATCTCTTCTAGAAATCAAATATTTTATAGTTATAGGTACTCCTTGTCGCAATACCTCCCTCACACAACTATCCTCTACCCAACAAAGATTCTAGAAGATGCTTCCTCTACCCACCTTCTCTTAGTGGAGGAACTCCACACCTTCTAACTAGTTTTATCTCTATGAGGATAACAATTATAGACCCTCTTTCATGCCCGCAACAAATAAATCACTCTTCACCTGTGGGTTCTGCACTCTTCAAGATCTTTTAGCTTCAATCCACAGTCACAGGTCCTGCTACAACTACCTCTTATTTGACACTCTATTACAGACTCAATACAACCTACTCTGACACCACTTGAAGCGGTCGAGACCAAAGGGCTTTATCAGGTTGTCACAATCTCGAAACTAACACAAATTGAAAAAAAAACTCTCTTTTCATTTATTTGAAACATATTTTGAATACATGCAGAGGTCCTCAATTATAGAGCAATATTTTGTTTTACATCAAACCGTACTTTGTACTTTGCTGCACTACACTACTCTCGCTATCCCTATATATTGTGTTCCTTCTTCATGTCGGCCTTGGAATTCCTTCCTCTTGTTGTTGTAGTACCACCATATTATCCAATGATCACTCATATTTTCTAGACATTTACATGGTTATTTGTAGCATCAATTCTTATTCATCTATTCTAGGTAATCATCTCCATCCAACGGCTCATGTAGGCAACCGTTTGACCAATCACAATGTTCCACAACAACGATGTGGAAATAATGAGTAACCTCTCACCATGTGCCTCCACTACATTCATTTTCCAATTGCCACTTCTTCATCGTCAAATTTTCACTAGATTACTGCTTTCCCTTCATCACTATGTCTTGGGTTCCAAGAGTTTTGTAACCAAGTAACAGGGTTGTGAGGTTTCCTAAATTCTTGATATTAATCTCTCCCATTGATCACCATCCTCATCACTAATCGTAATTGCAACAAGGATGTGAATTACTGATCATCTTATAACCATTTTCCAACTATCCATACACATCACTGAATTCCATCTCTATCACTTCCTTGTTAGTTCCACCATGGTCATCTTCATTGTTGTATTTGTTCACATCCATCACCTTGTTGAGGCGATCTTAAAGCATCTCTCCCCGAAACACCCAAGTCACATTGATATTGCCCCATCGGAGGGAAAAATATTTTCATCCCACCAATGTGATAACCTCACACCGATATTTCCCTATCATAGGGACTTCCAAATATTTTCCATCAAAAGCATGAAGTCACCCTGATACATGTCTCGTCGCTTTGCTAGAGGGACTTGCTTCCCCATCCTACCGATATCCATAAGTCTCCTTAATTTCATTCTTTGATGTATGATATGACTTTCTAGGCTATCGAAGAGACAAAAAAATTTATCACATAGATGTGAAACACTCTTGCCAATGAATCTCTAATGCAGCCCATTACACTATTGCTTCTACCATCGAGCCATCGATGGGACATAGAATAAGGTCTTACCGAAAACCAGGTCTCACACCAATGAACTCCACTTGCTATTCAATGAAAGAGAAACACTAGACAAAGGGGATGGAGTGTGATTCTTCTTCATCACATCTTCCTTAATGCACCTAATCAATGATTTATCCTATATCTCCTTCATTAATATTAAATAATCAAAAGTTATTATATAATGTAATCTTCATCTTTAATAATTATTTCCATTGACCAAAAGATGATGTAAGGCTCTAAACCATATGAAATGTGTAGTCGACCAAGTGTTTAAACAACCTCCAAACCAAATGTGATTAAAGATAAGGTAATATCCTCACATAGTTCTTATCATAGCTTCCCTTAGACCTAAAGTACCTCCACATTATTTCCATGGTCAACACAACTCCCAAAATACTAGCATGAGATAAAGTCCACACAAGCCTATTGGTCCACTCAACACTTATAGACCACACCTTGCTCTTGTAGTGATCCAAATCTCATGAACCTCAAACATGATATCACCCAATATTCGTACTAGACCTAGTAAGAATTTGTAATGAAATATCATATCTTCTTTGATAACCCCCTCATGATCTACACTCAAACAAACAAAAAACCAAAAAAAAATCAATTGATGCAAGTTAGACCCCATATATTATGGATGCTCCTACATCACATTTACTTAAAATAATCACAAAAGTAAATGAAAATTGAATAACATATTGATTTTACAATTACACATAAATAATACACTTTTAAAATAGTAAATAATAATCTTATTTTAAAGAAGAAAAATAATGTAAAGATTAATTGATTAAACCCAATCCAAAGAAAATAAGGAAATAACATTTTGTCAAGAGAAAAGTCTTGAATTAAGTGAAATTAATGTGAATCTAAGAAAAAATTGGGAAAGTTTTCCATCAGGACAATGAATTAATAAGGAAACACGCATGATGCTTGATTGAAGGTTATTTATTTTGTGACATATTATGGACTTTGAGAGGGAAAAATTTGTGGAAATATTTATGTCTTGTTGATGAAGGAATATAACATAGTTGATTTACTTCTCCAACATAGAAACATGTCATGAGTGTTATGTATGCAAAATGAAGTATGCATTTCTCCACAAAAAAAATCTTCAAGCTATGTTGGAAAGTAGACTTCCTTTCAGAATACTAATTAAATGAAGTCCACATCTCTTAGGAAAGAAGACAATATAGTGTTGGTCTCTAACAAAGATATTAAAAGGGAATAGACTTTCAAAACATAGAAACATGTGATGAGTGTTACGTAAGTTAAATGAACTTCATACTTACCCATTTTACAAAGAAGAATCTTCAATCTACATTGAATAATCTTACCTTTTAAAATATCAATTAAATGAAGTCCACATCTCAAAAGAAACAAAAACTAATAATTTTTTATTTTTTTACTTTTTATTTTTAAATAAAAGTGGCTATGGCACTGAACATTTTATTGATTAAAAACAAAGTTTATAAACCCTGGTTCAAAAGGATCATATCAGTAGGAAAGAACCAGGGAAGAAAAACTCTGGTTATAGCTCCAAAAAAAGACAAAAAAGCTAGCCTAGAACCCCGACCAGACCTAGACAGACACCCCAAACACAATAATATCTTTGACAAAGAAATTAAATAAAATAGACTTCTAAAACACAAAAAAATCTTAATGTATTTTGAAAAATCTTACCTTAAATCTCTAAGACAGAGATTAAGTGATACTAAAGTCAAAGTAATGTAATTGTTTGGTTTCTTTCACGCACATTCGAGGAAAGCCATTTTATCACATCACTCCTCGCTGTGATAAAAGAATGTCGGTGAGAAGACGAAATAAACAATGATCATCCATTATATTCAAGATTCTTCCTTCCATTTGTGAAAGATGAATGAAAGGGACAGTTTTTGCAATAATGCTTGAGACGTGTGAGGTTGGAGACTTTAAGTGAGTGCATATCGTATTAAAAATTAAAACAAAATTAAAAATAGACTGTTAAGGAATTATGGAGAATGATTCCTCATATGGGCATCTTTCCAAGAAATTGATTATATTTTGGAAATCAAAAATGAAAAAATATTATTGTAAAAGAAAATAAAATTTAAGATATATAACATTTTTTTAAGTTATGATAGTGATTGAGTATTTTGATATAATTGTATGGCTCTAGGAAAATTCACCACCAGCAATTCACCGTGGGAAAATTCACCACCAACAATTCACTGCTGCCGAAAATTCATGCATTAACATTTTTGATATATATTTCCAACTTTGATTTTTTTTTTTTGAATTTTCCATGATAGTGAATTTGTATGGCCGTGAATTTTCTTGTGGTGAATTAATGGGTGAATTTTCCCACCGCCAATTGCTAGATTGTATAGTAGTTATTTATTTTTTAAAACAAATTAGTTCATAAAATTAAATAATATATTTTTTGATTTAATTTAGATTAATGTGTAACTTAAAAATAAAATAAAATAATTGAATGTAAAACTTTAAATAAATAAAATGTAAATGTAATGATCTCCTAAATTGATACATATGTCATCTTTTACATGTTAGGAATTTATTTTCCATGAATTTATTTTTGAATTTATCATTGACCTAGAAATCTAATTTTATATTTTTTGGTTCACTTTTGTGATTATGGACTTGAACTTATGCCCATATTTTAACCTAAAACTCATAAGTCTAATCTCAAAGGCTTATGTCATCTAAAAATTATTCTCCTCTTTGTTTGATATCTAAATTTGGTAAGGAACCAATCAATATATAGAAATACCTCATAATGGAATGATTCAATGATGACAAACCAAGGTTGAGAAAAGCATGAAGCATGCATCTTGAGATGTAACTAAAAGTAATACAAATTACAACAAGATTACTCTATAGAATATCATTTTGTTCTTATTCCTTTATTGCTGCCAATACCAAGAAATTATAATCTTTAAATAAAACTAGTAGTCACACCTTGGTGTGCAATGGGTATGCCAAAGAGGGGTAATTAGCAAATATTTTGGTCTTTTTTAAAATACATTTGTGTAGTACATGAGTTTAATTTTTATGCTATATAGCAAGTGATGTTGTTTGTACAACAAAGGTCTCAATAATATAGAGAGATAGATAAGGATAGGGAAAGGGATAGAGAGATAATGAGATAGGGAGATAGAGGTAGAGAAATATATGGATACAAAGAGATAGAGAGAGAGAGAGAGAAGGAAATATGGAGGGAGAAATGGAGTGAATGTGAGAGAGAGGGGAGAGAGGGGAGAGAGGGGGAGTGATATAAATAGATGGAGGTATAGAGAAATAGAGAGGGATAGAGAGAGATAATGAGAGATGGGGAGATAGAGGTAGAGAGATATGAATAGAAAGAGATAGAGAGGAGTGAGAGGGAGATAGATATATAGAGTAGGAGAAATAGAGTGAATAAGAGGGGTAAAAGCACAATGATGTTTCACACTTTTATAAAGGATTCAATCAACATTGATCCAAATTTTTAACTTGAATCACTAAAAATTGACATGTATGTTTTGAATTTTAAAATGATGTAAACTAATCAAATGTTTAATTTTTAGTTTATTTAATGTTTATATTTTTTTTAATTAAAGTTTCATATTTTGTAAATTCTACCCTTAATTCTCATGCTCTCATGCTCTCATGCTCTCATACTACATAGATCTTTCTAATAAAACATTACCACTCCCTTATTAAAAAATATTGGTTCCTTGTCTTATTAGCTCATTAATATCTTCTATTAGACCTTAATAGCATGGGAAATATCTAACAACCTCTTGTAGGTTGTATGTTGCACTCTTGAGCATATGTATAGTACCACATAGGCCTTTGTAGTGTTTGTCAATACTTTTTTGTACTCTTGGTTCAAAATTCCTAAGTATTTTCCTTTTATCCATGTATATTATTCAATTTGAATATTGACATGCTATAAGAAATTACCACCCACTTAAGTGGATTCTTCAAGTCAATGCGGTGATTGGAAATCAATATGTTTATTCCTACATACTAGAAATATGTGGTTGCTAATGTTTTATATGCTCCACCATTTAATTCATATTCAAGAAAAATCTAATCATTTTGTAGAGGAGGGGGACCTATCAAACCAAGGCTTCTAGTTCATGGAGAGCCAAGAGTAGAAGGCCCCCCTAGTAGATACCTCAAGCTGGACAAATGTTTTATGCTAAGGATAGAGAATGAAGAGCACTATCAATACTTCTGTCACTCTATTAACTTGAGAGTTTTAGTGGGGCTAAGTGAGTAGGTTTTTGGACCCCAAACTATACCTTAGATAACTCTCTGCTAGAGGACAATAGCATAGATCAAGGATGATAGTGCAATGTGCTAGTGTCTTACAGGTGCACTGGCATTCATATGGATAGAAAGTGTAAAAGGATAGTGGAAAGTGCAAGAAACCTATTGACAACTTAGTTGAAGATGTTTTAAATGATGATTAGGACACTGAATGATAGAATAACTAAAATAATGAGATAAATGCTATAGCAATAATAAGAACAAGAAAGGAGAGAATGCAACTCACGAAGAGTCCAGTTCACTAGAAAGCTCCACAAAAACATGTACATACAATCAATAAAGAAGGGAAAAATGTTGGGGCTATTTCGGGGCTTGCCACAGTCAAACCCCCATTTTAGTGTTCCCGCCTCCACGGACAACCAGATAGATAAAGAGATAGGAATATGATAAAGAGATAGAAATATGATAAATAAACAATGATAGAAAGTAAAATATCGAATGCTACAAGAAACACTATGCTACTCAAATCCAAAATAAAAGTAATAGTAAGGAAGCAATACCACCCTCGACCAAAAGGAACTCAAGGCCAATGAGAGAGGAATGCATGTCTACAACTGTGGAAAAGTCGATGTGGCTACAACAACACAAAAAGCAGTCTTGCAAGACACCAAGTTGCAGATTCTATGGTAGATTTGAAGAATGTTGTGATATTGGAATCGTGAAGCCAATAGTGGAACAAGTAGCTTAGGAATGTGATGATGTGTCTCAATAATTATGTCCAAAATGTGTAGAGAGTGAAGAAGATGGATTGAAAGTGAAGAATAGCCATTTGAAGATGAATTGGGAGGGAAAGATCCATTCAAAGGTCGGCAAGAAGGCACAAATGTGTTACACTTCAGCCCCAATGGTGAACGTAACACATGTACAAATTCTAGAGGCATGAATCTTGTCAAGATGATAGTGCACTGCATAGACGTCCACGCGTCATGTGTGCATCCCTAATAGAAATTCCCCCACTGACACTAAAAGCAAGCACCAAGTGGATGGAGTTCGGAATGAGGACATGGAATTACATGGTCAAATTTTTTTTTCTAAAGTGAAGGGTGTAAAAGGGGAATTTGAAAGTTGGGTGCAAATTTACTCCAATACAATTTTCCCCCACTTTAGCGAACATGAGTGCCAATGAGTATTCGATAAAGTAGATCGAAAGAGTTTAGAAATGTATACTTGAACTGTTGAGGAAGCACACCACAATTTGGTGAGCTCAAAGGTGCAGGGCAGGCAAATGGCTCCACATGTACTCTATCTCTTGAGGAGGTTTGAATAAAGTGCACCTGAGGCCTGTAGACCAACGATAGAAAAATCTCGCAAGATGTAAGTTCTTCACAGGTCCTCATACCTACAAAGATGGTGCCCCTAGGTACTCTCTCTTGAAGAAAGTTTGATGTGAGGGGACTCCGTAGAGTCAATTTGGAAAGCAGCTTCACAGACGCACTTGCAAAGAAACATGTTGATCTACAGACAAAAAATGTTAGAAAAAAAAAATCCATACAAGCAAGCAAGCAGAAAGTCATGCAGAAAGTCAACAATTGAAGAAAGAGCTTTCAAAGGGGTCCCTCGGGAAACCTTCAAAAGAAAAGAGGTCCACTCAAGGAACACTTTTTTTGAAAGTGCGGTCCTATTGTTGCAGATCAATTCAGCATCAAGGAATCCTTTTGAAAGGAAGAAAGCCCCCTCGTAAGGGGAAGGTCAAGAATTCTCTTGCAGGAAAAGGTGCTCCCTCCTCAAAGGAAAGTTTTCTGAAATTCTTTCTTTATGAATCCATGATGAAGAAAGAATATTTTGCTATGGGTCCTTGTTGAGGAATGTGATTTTTTAAAAATATTTTGAAAATATTTGTTGGCCACCGAATGCATTTTCCAAAAATCAAAGCAGTGTGAGAGCCCCCCCTTAGGATGGTGTGTGTCGAACATAAAAGCAACTTGACATCCTAAAGAGAGAAAAGAAAGAATGAAAAAGTGATTTTGTGGCCTGTAGAACATAGCAAGATGTAACCATGGTAATGTTTTCACACATGTGAGGGAAAACACATGAGCGCCACAACATCACAAAACAACCAAAATAGAAGAGAAAGATGCAAGAAAAGATAATAGTATAATGAACAAGAGACAAGGGTGATCTGATATTTTGGGCTCAAAGCTACTCATAAATATAGATAAATAGATATAATACTATATAAATGAAATTTCATCAACCCCATACTATATCACACCATGTGAAGAAAAAATAAAAATTTAAAAAATGGGTCAACATGAAAGGGAGGCCTAAATTCGCCCAAAACTTTGCTTCATCCCCAATTGTCTAAAATCAATACACAACAGAGGAAGAATGATGTGACAAATAGAAGAACTTTTACAACACAAAAAACACTCCTATATCCAAGAACCTAAAAGGGTGACAAGGGTCATCCACCTAGAGCACATAATACAAGCATGAGGGAACACAATAGACACACACAATCTAATCTATAGATAAAGAAGAGGCACCCCCTAGTCCTCATTAACCAAGAGGTCATTGTTTTCCCAGTCTAGATCACTGTAAGGGGAGGGAAGATGAGCCCACAAGGGTGGAATATCAAGGGAGAACCCTCTAACCCTCCCACAACAAGATTCAAATAAGAAATCCCCTCGGGGCCTCAAGGTCTTGTCCACTCAATTCTTGTGGAGTGAATGTCAATGATCTCACAAAAATCACTGATAGGCGAAGACCTCATCCATAGAGTTGAACATGCACTTCATAGGAGTGCCATGTGTTAACTCAATGGGTGAGAGAGACGGTGCCTAAGAGCCACTTCTAGGCTCACTGAAAGACTCAGGAGTAGTGAAAAACTTCGGGGACATTAGGGCTTCCTTCATCACTAAGATGACACAAGCCAATGCAAAACCAAGTCCTCTAAAGAAGGTGAACCCTTCTTCCAACCCCCATTGCTAGCAGGGTCATCCTCCATCTTTTACTTCATCAAGGGATGTGAAATCCCAATAGATGAAGCAGAGGGTGCAAAAAAAGAGGAGAAAACCACAACGAACACCTCTAAGATATTCAGCATGTCCATGGGTTTTGAAAATGGTGGGATGATTGGAAGGGACATCACCAAGGGAGGCTCAACTAAAGGAGCAATGAATACCTACATCCTCTTTAGGTGAGGATCATTCATGCTCCTGGTGGGAGCTGGAAGCAAGATTGAAGCTAAAGGAACTGAAGCAAAGAGAATGGAAGAGGAGGACATAGCAGAAGGTGTTGAAGTAGGATTTGTTGACTCCTCTTCCTTCTTCTATAAGGTAGACTGCTCAGTGGCCAGAGCCTTTCTCCAATGCTTGTGCTCACACACAAGGTAGTTTCTATGACTCCGAGAGCTAGAGGCCATAGGCTGAGAAAGGATGGAAGACTCTAGTTCAACCATCATAGTATCCATCACATCCATTTTTAGTGAAGGGAGGGACTCCTCGACAGGAATAGGAGGGAGAGATGGAGAGGATGATGAAATAATGGTAGGGGGAACAGACTCCAACACCTCAATGGCGGGCCTCTTCCCATTCATTTCCTTAGAGGCAAGAGCAGTATGAGGCCAAAAACACTAATACATTGAGGAAACTCCATGGGGACCCTTCCCCTTACCATACAAGATGGGGTGAGGCACCTTGGGTAAGATGGGAAGTTCAAACTCCAGGCACTTGGGCTTTTTCCAAGTGGGAACCATCGGGCTCCCCAGTAAGCACATAGGAGCAGAAGTCAATGGCGCCATGATAGGGCAAGAGGAAGTGATAGGTGGTACAATGAAAGAAAAACATTTTTTGTGGGTGAGCTTTCCCTTCCCCCTTTGAGAGGAAGAGGTAGCTCACAGTTGCACCATAGGAGCAGTCACTTTAGGTTGTCCTTTTCCCCCGATTTTGTGCTTAAAGTAATTCTGATAAAGTAGATTTGTTCAAGGAGGAAGCAGACCAATCGAGGTAGGCCAAAAATGATCCAAGGAATAACTCCCATGTGATAAAAATTGTTGGTATCTAGTGTAATGCATGATATACACGAAACCATCATGAGAAAACTTTAGACACTTATGAATAATAGAAGCAATTTCATTCATGGAATCTAGCCACGAGATGCCCAACTTCACCTTGAATAGATTCAATTCTGGAATGACATCGAAAGTTGTATCTATAGCCCTAGATCCTACTAAGATGGAAAGAGTTATAGAGCCATACAGAGCGAAGAGAGACCATTGTGTGTACATATAGTAGATTTCATTTTCTTGTATTCTTCCCTGTGTAATGAATTTAGCCACAAGGTCTCCTCTGTAATGAAATTTACGTGACTTGCAAGGTCCACAAGAATTCTCATTACAATGTTTCCATTTATGTGAGCAAGAATGTATAGGGGAGAGGGTTTTTATTCAAAGGAAAATCTTGTGAGGTGAAAGTCCCATATGGTGAGCCAGTTGCAGGCTAGGGGGAGTAGGAGTAAATGAGACCACATTTACATATGCTGAGGCTTTAGAAGAAACATCAGAAGGATCAATAATTAGGTTCACAAAGTGAGACGAAAATGGGTTTGTATAAATCTATAACTCGCTATTTTCCTTCGCCACCAACTTATTTGTGTTTTGCTTCTTTCCATCAAGACAAATTGTACTGTCATCAATTTCATCCTATATCTCATGATGCAGGTGCATACAATACTCAGTATCATGCTCGTGAACATGACGGTACTAGAAAAAAAAAATTCCATCATACCAATCACGTTAAGGCTCCTTCAATGGTCAAGGATTTTCTAATGTTATAATCTAATCCTTCAATAATTTTTACATAATAGAAGAATAATATTCAGATAATTTCATAAAAAAATTGTTGTGCCTAAGGTCATGATCATTAGTCATGACAACTACATTTGCAATAGGATTTCCTTTTTATGAAATGAACACTATAGATTTTCCTTTAGAATGAGAGCACAAGGAAGGTCCTCTGAACTGAACCACCATTTGCTTGTACTCCTAAAATGCAACACAAAGATGTGTGAAAGAAGGATATTTCAATAAGGAAAATTTCTCCTACCAGGCTCACTACAGGTTGCCTATGAATACCTTCTACATATCCAAGTTGGGCAATATGTATGAGATTTATGAAAAGAGCATTTGGTATCATGCAATGAAATTGGTTATCTTCTCATGCTCTCCTTGCTTACACCAACTGAGATTCAAGAACGTCATCTTCAGACCGATGTTAGCCTAGAATTTTTAGAGAAATTGATTGACAAGATGGTTGAATGAGAATATAGAATTTTCAGGCAAGGAATAATACTACTCAAGTTTTGTATCCTTGAGATATCGAAGGAAAAGCTTAGCCATTAGTGCATCATGGTGGAAGAGATTTGTGCACGTGGTGTTAAAATCTAATACATGTGCTTGTGGATCCCCTTTACCACCATACTTTTTGAACTTAGGAATTTTTATTCCTTGAGGGAAAGGAGTGCTCAAAATTGTCACTGACAACAAACTATGTTGGGAGAAGGGCTGAAAGATAGGCTGGGAAGAGGCCTGAGATAAGTTTTCCAATTAGTTTTTCATTTGACCCATATTCTAAAGGAGGGCATTCAAAATAGGGTTTTAAGATGACAAAGGTCTAGTGGAACCTCCCCCAAAACCACTACCACCAGAACCTCCTCCAAAACTACCTCTAAAGCCACCACTGTGACCACCATCGAAACCACCACTGGGGCTACATGTGTGAACTCCATTGGAGCTGCCACCATGACTATTGCCAATGCTACCAAAGCTACCAAATCCACCACCACTAGGGGCAGTAGGATGGTGAAATTGAATCCAATGGGTATTCTACTCGCCTTGATGGTGTGGGATATTTGACGAGCAGAGGAAACGTTAATTGAAGGTCCTATTTCAGCCATGCACACAAACATGGTAGGCATCGAGACACCTATTTGTCTCTTACAAGCATCGAGCACCATTCCTCGAGTAATTCCCAATCTAGTGTGATATGAAGGGATGTATGCTTTGGTTAGATCTGAAAGGATGAAAATTGTGTGCTTTTCTAGGGTTTAGGACCTAGAATGACAATCTTCACTCTCTCTCATTCAAGGATGACCCTAGAGATCTTAATGTAAATGAGAAAGAGATCTTGAAATAGGGTTGTCCTATGGGCTAAATATAAACTAATGAGGGGTTCACCACCAAGCTATGGATTGGAAAAATGTATGAAATGCAAGGTCTAATGATTGAACTCAATGATGCAAGAGAATTCACTAAATTAACTATAAATGCAAATAAATCAGAACAACAAACTAGAAAAGTATAGAGGAGCACCTGGAAATCTGAAGAAAAATTGAATGAGCTTTGAAATGCTAAAAAATATGAAGTTTTGACCTACTGTGACTCATTCGCCAATCTGGGCGAATCGGTCCTAGATCTGGGTTTTTGCACAAGAACAGGTTTCTAGAAAAAGGGTATCTGAATCTACCAAAATCTTGAAAAATCACCTATTGTGGGACTCATTCGCCACTTTTGGGGGATCAATCCCATTTCGTCGTGAAGTGTCCTAGGAGTAGAATCTTGAACTAAAACTTTGCAACCTTTTGAAGATGGATCAAATAGGAACTTTCCCATTGATTTCATGCAAATTGGATGGATATTTTTCCCTAGATCTGAGTTTCTGTGAGTCTTGACAACTTTTCATTACAACTTTGATGACATTTGCAAATTTTTCATTTTGGTACTTTTGAAGGCTTCAAATCCACTTTTCTTCAATCTATAAACTTGCAATCACACATGTAAAGAGAAGAAAAACTTGTTGATTGTTAGTTAATAGGGGTTTTCCTTGGTCAAACCCGTTTTAGGTAATTAAACCAAATGATAAAATAATGAAAGATGAACATGAAACATGTAACATATGACATGGAACATGAGCAATGATACGTTGAATGATGTCTTGTAATACAAATCAACAATCTAGCATGAAATGGACATAAAAGATGTAGATATAGATCTTGAGATAAGTGTAGAACAATGCTTGACCTTGAATCTTGAATGCAACATCACAAAACTAGCTCAATAACATGCTTGATGCTTGATATCCTTGACATGATGATGGATCTTGAATTGCTGCAACAATTGATGAATAATTTTTCCCTTGAATGCTCTTGTAAATGCTGGAATTCTCTTGTGAACTCAACCTTGCTATAAGAATGCTCATTCAACTTACTAGGTGTAAAATGAGTGAAATAAACTTGTATTTATACTTAATTATGCAAGAATTCCTAAAATTACAACACTACAAGCTGACATCAGATCTAGGAGGATAAAATCCTGCCAAATTTTTGAATTAATTTTGATTTTGGGCCACAAGAGACTCATTCGCCCAAAGTGGCAAATGAGTCCCATTAGGCATAATTTATGGGTCTATTTTTAAAAATGCTTAGAAAGGTGTGAAACCAGGTTCGTGACCCAAAAACCTAGGTGGAAATCATTCGTCCAAGGTGGTGAACGAGTCCTAGATCACTAAATTTGGGCCATTCACATTGAAACACTTGAATTATGATTGGGTATTGATTTGTGTCAAGATTATCCTTGAAAAGATACATTAAATCATTCTTTTGGATGCAAAATAGGGCCAATTAAAGAATAAAGAAGCCCAATTATTAATGCCAACCCTAGAGAAGTGTGAAAGTGTGTTACAACACTCCAAATAAGGCAGGATTAAGGTATATTTTGATTAAAAAGAGATTTATTAGGTGTAGTTAATTGATAAAACCTTAGAAAAGTCTGAAAGTGTGTTACAACACTTCACAAAAATTTAGCAAAGGTACCCATTAAATGCATTAGTTCACAAGGGCCCAAGACCTAATGTGAATGTTTCAACCATATTACAACACTACATCAAAGCATCATTAGGCTCAATTATGCTTGAGGAGGGCCCAAACAAGTGTGAAAATGTGACCGATGACATTTTTGACACTACGAGATTGGCGAGCCCGTGTAATAATTCTACGCCCATCCAATCCATTCCTAACATGTATCACACCTCGCTAACAAGACTAGCAACTTTTCCCATAGTCGGTGCTTTCTCCAAATGATTCACGAGGTATAACTGCCTCCTATCTAATGTCAAAATATTTTCTACGAGAATGTGTCTAACATCATCCTCATCTACAAATGAAGCCATGGGGGATGCTATAGTGGGTGTACAAGTGGTCTCATCGATGAAGCCCATCTCGTCTGTTGAAACCTCCTCTTGGGAAAAATGGCTAGTAGTAAATCTCATGGTAAAACTAGTAGTAAAACCAGAAGTGACCATATTTTCTATTTGTAGGTGTCGCACACTTGTTCTAACAATGTAGTAGAAGGTTGTAGATTGGGTTGTAATGCTCATAAAACCTCACAACACTCGAGTCTACAACAATCATTGAGCACAAAGGAAAAATTACCAACACAAAGAAACATATAGATGTTGTTCACGTTAGGTTCACCAAAATGTAGAGGAGGGGGACGAACCACACCAAGGAACTAGGTCATGGAGAGCTGAGAGTAGAAGGATTCCCTAATCTACCTCAAGTTGGAAAAATATTTTATGCTAAGGATAGAGAATGAAGAGCACTCTCAGTACTTTTTTCACTCTGCTAACCCGATAGTTTTAGTGGTGCTAAGCAAGCAGGTTTCTAGAACCCAAAATGTACCTTAGATAGCTCTCTGCCAGAGGATAATAGCTCAGATCAGGGACAACCACACGGTGTACTAGAATTTCATAGGTGTGTTGGTGTCCGTACAAAAAGAATGTGTAGAAGGATAGTGGGAGAAACCTATTGAAAATTTAGTTGAAGATGTTTCAAACAATGACTAAGACATTGAATGACATAATAACTAAAATAATGAGAGAAATGCTATGACAATGAGAAGAACAGGAAAGGAGAGAATACAACTCATGAAGAGTCCAATTCGCTAGCAAGATCCACATGAACATGTACCTACACACAATAAAGAAGGGGAAAATGTTGGGGCTATTTCGAGGCTTGCCATAGCCAAACCCCTATTTTAGTGTTTCCACCTCCATAGACAACTAGATAGATAAAGAGATAGAAATATGATAAAGAAACAATGTTGGAAATTAAAATACCAAATGCTACTAGAAACAATATGCTACTCAAATCCAACAACAAAGTAATAGTAAGGAAGCAATACCACCCTTGACCAAAAGGCACTCAAGGCCAATGAGAGACGAATGCAAGTCTAAAAATGTGGCAAAGTTGAAGTGGCTACAACTATGCCAAAAGTAGTCTTGCAAGACACCGATTTGTAGCTTCTATGGTAGATGTGAAGAATGCTATCATGTTGGAATCATGAATCAAATAGTGCAGAAAGTAGCTCAAGAATGTGAGAATGTTGCTCAAGAATTATGTCCAAAATGTGTATAGAGTGAAGAAGATGGATTGAAAGTGAATAATATCCATTTGAAGATGAATTGGGAGGAAAATCACTGTTCAAAGGTGGGAAGGAAGGCATAGATGTGTTACACTTCAACCCCAATGGTGAATGTAATGCCTCTGTAGATTCTAGAGGAAGGAATCTTCTTAGGATGGCAACACGACGCACAAACGTCTGTGTGTTGCATGCATGTCGTCAAAAAAAATTCCCCCACTGACACTAAAAACAAGTGCCAAGTGGATGGAGTTAGGAATGAGGACATGGAATTACATGGTCAGATTTGATTTTTCTAATGTGAAGGGTGTTAAAGGGTAATTTGCAAGGGGGTGCAAATTCATTCCTATACACATTTATTTGTTTAACTTATGGAAATAATTTTGTGGCTATTGAGTTTTATATATGTCAAATGGAAATTCTAGCTCCAATTTTCACAACTCATTCGATTATCTTTGATAATGAATATGTATTGTTAGATCCTCATAGAGAACTACAAGTGTGTTGTATAGAACATAGTTTATTTCTATGAACAACAAATATTTGTTCTAGGGTTTACTTTGTATCTTTTGAGATACTGATACATGGGGATAAGTGAGACCATAGAGCTTCACTTTAAGATCTCAAGCTATATCCATATTTTTTATCATTGAATTTTAGGCTTGGCTAGGATAAGAGATTGAATTTCAACTTGAGAGGTGAGTCAAACAATCCTAGGATTTGAATTGAGGGTTTTTGAAATGAAAATGAAATGATATGACTAAATAATGATGTAAATAAACTATTCTAATGCAAAAATAGTAATTCTAGATAGTCATACAAAAATTTGATATTTGGAAACAAATTGAGAAGAGTTCTATACACCTATCATATAAAACAAAAGCTTAAAATGCAGGACTAAGTTTCCCTGGGTGCCAGTGTTTGAGTAACTCAGTTTGAAATTTTGATTTACAATTCTATGGAGTTTGATTAGAGCCTTCTTCCATTTGGGTTCCACTATTAGATCTTCATCATGTTGGAAAATGGTCGGTGCTCCCCTTGAGATTCGTGACATAGACTAACTCCCTCATGTGGATTCGTTAACTTTAAAAGTTGTATTGGGAATTAGCAGGTCAATCTTTTGGTGCAATGGAAATCACGGGGCCAACAATTGGTATTAGATCCAAATGTGTTGGGTTTGAATGCCCTTAGCTTGCACTAAGGGGGAGATTGTTGGAAAATGGTCAATGCTCCCCTCAGGATTTGTGACATGGACTAACTACCTCTCGTGGATCCCTTAACTCTAGTGGTTGTATCAGGAATTAATAGGCCAATCTTTTCATACAATAGCAATCATGGGGCCAACATGTCGAATGCTATGATAACTAATATTTTGTATCTTTTCAAGTTGTAGGATTTGAATGTAACAATGAGAAAATAGCCTTAAATCTCCCTCTAATATTCTTAAGATTTGAAACGGGCATGTGCAGGATCATGGTATGCCAAAAAGTGGCAATGGAGAAAAAAATACATGTTTCTACGACTCAAAAACGCGAAAAGGGTGAGTTGACTTTTTGGGGCTCGGGTGACTACCGAGGTAGAGGGAAAACTTAGATTTAAGAATCGGATATCTGATCCAAATCAGATATCCGATTTTGTTGACATATATATACACAACATTTCGGGCGACCAAAACTCATTTCTACATTCGCATTCGGCTCAACCGTGGCGTGGAAAGCGCAAATCAGATATCCGATTTGAAATCCATCTCCAACAGGTAAAATTCTTGATTTTTTATTTGCTCTAATCAAAATTTCAATTAGATTTGTTTAATTTTAGTTGATTTTTTTCAAAATAGGGTTTTTTGGTAGATTTTTTATGAAAAAGTTGAATTTAGCATGGATTTTGATGAAAATTGTATGTTTGCAATGGATTTTGATGAAAATTGAATGTTTGCAATGGATTTTGATGAAAATTGAATGTTTGCAATGGATTTGGATTAAAAATTAGAGAATTTTATTAATTTTTGTTAAAAACTAGGGTTTTTGTTGGATTTAAAAAAAAAACTAGGGTTTTTTATACTATTTTCATTTATATTCTAATATAGTAGATTCTAATATTCCTTTGGTAGCTAGTTTCATGAAATTTTTGACTAATGCTCAAAATCCTTTTGGAAAATAAGTTTCCTCTCCCACAATAATGCCTTCTATTCCCAACTTTACACCTCCAATCATAGCATCAATGATGGAATATAACAATGGTTTAAACTCAAGCTTAGGAATTTCTAGTGGAAATTATAATAGTTTTGTCCCTTCACCTATAACACCTTCATATTCATCACCCCTCCTAAACATGAAATATAATATCCCACCATTCCTCCATACTAGTTCACCATACTTGAAAAACTCTCACAACATGTGGCCCAATGATTTTGTGATAAATCAGCTTTTTTATTTAAAGCATGAGATTATTACAACAACAAATTTCAAACTTAAACCAAATCAAACCAATAGTATTAAACATCAAAATGCATACACATAGTTCATTAATGTTCACTATTTTAAATACACCTATACTACAAAACATTGAAATATAAACTTTGGAAAGTACAATGGTAAAAAATATCTAATAACCATTTGTTAGTTTTACTACCTTGTGTGAGACTTTTATTTTTTGAAGATTCACTCATGGTGAAATACTTTTCTAGATCATTAGAAAGATATAGCATTGATTGTTTTTGTTCATTTGTCAAACAATCAATTACCTCCTTTACACAACTCATTAATGATTTCTCCAACACTTTCAAGTGAACATCAGTCCTCAAGTTACATTAACAAATTTAGTTCATTGTAATCAAGGACCTAAAGAGAAAATAAAAAACTTTATGAAATGATACTAATCCCTTTATTTGAAATTATCCTATAGTCTTCAAGATTTTGACATTCAAAGGGTGTTTATAGGTAACTTACAACCTAATATTCAAGATAAGAAATTGCTAATGAAATATCCATCCTTAACATGTTTTTGTATAACCCTTCATGATTATCGAATATCGATTAGTTGGTATGAAGGTACCCCTTCATAGGCTCCTATTGGTCAATCATATAAGTCATGCCTCAAAACAACTATTAATCATTTAAAAAGGAAAAACTTAGAAATATTCATTACTTGATAAACATTCATGTCATTTGGTCCATAATATTGAGGCAGTATCGTAAACATAACTCTAGATATAAATTTAGGCCATGAGATAGGAAATTTTCATAGTTGTTTGATTCTCTCCATGTGATCATGTTGCAATTGTTAAACAAGAATATGATTCAACTTCCTCTAATTAGTCATATTCAAACAATTAAACCTTTACCACCAAATTTTAATGCAAAAACATTTTTTCAATATCATCGTACACCTGGAGCATGATATGGAAGATATGAAAAGCATGTTATAACCAAGTGCAAGACCTCATTCTAAAGAAATCAAATCATTGGATGACCTATTAATGACAAAGGAAATAAATTGGTTTTCACCTAATCAATACCCACAAATATTTACAAGCATTGCCAATTCATTCAACAAACTTTGTTCAATACAATGATAATGAAGATGATAATGATTTTCCATCTTTATAAACATTACTAATATTCAAAATCATAAAGGAAAAACCAATGTCCACGTTTGACATTTCTTTTTACATATATTGATTCTTCTATAACTACACTCGATGGTCTTCTTTATATCAAGTTTGCGAGAAGCGAAAGGGGAATACTCGTGATCCCATGTACATAGTGAATATGATCAAAAAGAGTTATTGTGAATATTACATGAACTTTATCTGAGATGATTATGAACAAATCAAAAGCATGATTAAAGCTCATGTTGGTTATGGCTTCCCTATAATTGGTTTGATAACTCTCGATAAAAGGTTGGACCTAAATAGTTGGGTGGTTTTGATAGATTTTTATGAAAAATTTGAGTTTAGCATGGATTTTGATAAAGGTGGAGAATCATAATGGATTTTGAGCAAAATTGTTTTTTATGTATTTGGATTAAAATTAGAAATTTTTATAGATTTTTGTTAAAAACTAGGGTTTTTGTTGGATTTAAAAAAAAAACTAGGGTATTTTTATAATATTTTCATTTATATTGTCTAAAATAATTAGATTGATTTGTTTTTATATTGAATCGGGCATTATGGATGATGACAATGAAAATGCACCAATTCCACCACCTCCACCACCTCCACCTCCTCCACCTCCACCTCCTCCACCTCCACCACCTCCACCACCACCACCTCCACCACCTCCATAGCCATCAATTCAGAATTAATTTCTGAAAAATTGCAACAATTAAGGGGCATTTAGGAAGTTTATCTGAGGAATCCCTAGATTATCTTGATGTCAAACACAATGAATGAAATAATTAAAAATGTAAAGCCCTCTCCTGCTTAACATAATGCCTTTCATTAGTGGTGAGAAAACATGAGAGAATATTATGCATGTGGATTGTCCTATGATGATGTGAAAGATCTTGGGATAACCAAAGCCCAAATAGCCTCTTTATTTGTTAACCCCCGCACTGGTTTGCCAGTTAATGTTAATAAAACAAAACTTTCTATAAAATGGTGCACTCATAGAGACATTGTAGAAATTTTTTGGGATCGTTGGTGTATGGTGTTTTTGAAACCACAGAACAACAATTTGGATGTACCATTTTACTTTATAAAAAAATTATATGCTGAGTTTGTGTTAGGGCATCATGTCAATTACTTTGACATTAGACCCTTCCAGGGCGTTGGTGGAGGTATGCCCCAGGATAGAGAAGGGGCAGTTAGAGTAATACCCCACCCACATGTTCCTCTCCCTCCCCTTCCTCCGCCACCTCCAGTATACCATCCAGATATTATGCAGGATGCGACCACACAGACTATCCATGCTATTCACTCTTTGAGTGGTCTTTTGGTTTCACATGCTTCTATAGTAGCTTAGCCACATTCTAGTGATGTTGGTGATGGCTCGACTGCTGCTGCATCATCCTCATCAGGTCCACATATTTGTGTACCACATACTTGCTCCATGTGCCACCAAATATGCTTGGGTCCTCTTGTAGAGCCTGCCGAGCATCCCCTAGACACTTCTGATTATGACTTCCACGATGTGGATATTATAGATTAGACGCAGGGGAGTGGAGCACACCATATAGAGTCCTCTCCTGCTAGAGAGGGGGACATTGGAGGTGTGACACAGGTAAAATTTAAGTTGTGAATTTATAACTTGCATTTATTTTTAAATGAATATTAATAAGAGATAGTATAATGTACTAATATTTATTTACATGGTCTATTTAACAGTTGATGTCCGAGGAGGAGCTGACAAATATGACAGAATGCTTTTGTGAGGGCCATTTCATTTTGGCACGGACATGCACCGCAGTATATATTTTTGCACTCATTCATTTTACATTTATTTATTGTATACTTTCTTGCTGAATTATCCATTTAAAATGAAATTATATAATAACTTATATGTTTTATCTTATTTTTTCCTCTTGTAGGAAATACCTTACTACGTGGTGAGGGGTGCAACCTTGTCCGGATATGGAAGTGTAATGTTGCATAGGGGAAGGTAATTGAACTCAAATTTGATTGAATTAAAATTTTAAGATCTTATATTGATTATACATACATCGACACTCCAGATTGGTAGTTTCATATGTACTTTGTCATTTTTATGGGGGAATTATGAGCTACGTCCTTGTTGACAAGGGCCACAACTTGAAGCATTATGTATTGGAACACGAGAAGAATTGGGTGTTGAAGCAGCTCAAGGAGGAGGTGTCAAAACACACCTAAAGAAGTATGTGTTCATTTTATTTTGTGTTTGGTATTTATATGTTCCCTATTACTTACGACAATTGTATGCTAACGGATGGAGTTTATGTTTTTGTTCACCTATATAGATTGAAATTACAAAATATGGTTTGGTCAGTTCTTTGAGAGGGGCATATTCTAGAACTCCTGGCCCTTTGAAGAGACGGATATTTCAAGTAATCAAGATTACAATTTTAGAGTTCAATTATAATTTAATGTATATTGATTTTGATGTTAATTATTTGATTTTAAATTATATAGTATAACTAATCTCAATTGTGGTTTGACTTTTTCTTGTGCAGCTACCTTCAGAGGCAACGAGTGCTTCAAAGAGGCTCCATTTTGATGATCCACGAGTAGTTTAGAATGAGATAGACATTTTGGCATGTAAATATTGAATAGATACCGAGATTGCATATGCCACATATTGTAAAATTTTGTTTGAGTTAGCGTTGATGCCATTTTTGTATATGGACATACACTTGATTATTGGATAATTTCATATATAGAAGTTGACAATCGAAATTTAATTGCCTCCTCATGTGCATAATTAAACTCTTTGAAATTTTAATCAAGTGAGCAATGGTTAAATATCTTGATGTACAATAGCATAAAAAGAATGGTTATATTATGTAGTTTATTCATATTGCTTGATTACATTGCATTGCACATCTTTCAAACTCAAAGCATTACCTCACATTGCATAAGTAACAACTAGATGCTGATAGATGAAAAAATTTCAATTACAATATAGTTTTTACAAAGTCAACATAAGCAATTATGCAATTACTTCACAGTACATAACTAATAATTAAAAATTTATTCATATTATTGATTACATTGCATTACACATCTTTCAAACTCAAACCATTGCTTCACATTGCATAAACATCCACTCCAAGCACCTATCCTTGATGTACTTGCCTTTTAGCTCAGTCAAATAAATGCTAGGCACCAATTTCAGTTAGTCTTGTCAGTCTAGGTGCCTATTCTCATCCATCATGCCACTCAAAACATCATTTTAGATCCTCCTAGGCACCATTTTTACCTGCTGCTCACTGCTTCATGACTGCTAGGCACACTTTCAAAAGCCTCATGTTGCTAACTCACATTCTAGTTAGGTGCATGTTTTGGTTGATGCTCTATAAAAGACCTCTCTTTCTGCCACTTAACGTTGATAAAGCATAGACCTAGGCTAACACATACCTAGACTTTCAAATTAAATTAATTAACCCATGCAAAAACAAAATCACAAGAACACAAGAGCACACAAATTAGTCACTCACTATCAGGTTGAACAAGAGGAGCAAGTAAACAAACATAATTTGCAATCTTTCCTTTATTTTTTTGTTACCCCAGTTACTACTTTCAAATTTGACTAAAACATTATTCAAAATGCAGCATATATGGTATAGTACAATGTGGCATACCCAAAGGAGAAGGGAGCAATATATAATTTAGAATATGAATTAAATGATTATGAAACAATGTTGGGTATAGTAATTAAAATATCTAATAGTAGTCTTATATTCAATACTTACTCTGTGTACTAACTATTAAGACATGTGAATGTTGTAAACATATTATACAATGATTTTCCAATTTACAAAATGTAATCAAATTTAGTTTGTCAATATAATAATTTTGCACTATTTGAACTTTCCAACATTCCTACAAATTTATCTAGAAGTTGCTTCTAATTTACAATACACTCTTGTATACATCTTATTATAAAAAATAATAAGTAGCTTGGAAGGAAAGAAAAATCCATGGTTTTTATAAGTTACTTGGTATCTTTTCTCAAGATATGCTAATTTCTTGTAATATAATAATAAGAGTACAAACAAAAAACATACAATAACTTATTGTTCTTTGAATAGAACACAAAGAACCACTTTAATTCTCTATGTGATAATTTATAATAGTAGGCTCCATTGAATAATACATGTACCCAAAAAGTATAGCTTCAACCAAAAAAATAGTTGGCGATAAACCATCATGATTTTCTTGGCTCATATAATGTGTCCTTTGGAGGCTTTGTGGGTAATGTGCGTAAATTTCATTGGTTCAATATCCTATTTGTTATAGTTATTTTTGTATTTATAATTTTATATAGAGGGAGGGAGTTTCATCTCTTCAAGCTATCTTTGTGTCTTTGGAATGTTTGATTCATTAATTTTTTATTCTATTTTATTTGTTGTTGAATTTTTATTTATATTAAAATATAAAAGAAAAATAAATGAAAATCAAGTTATAAAATTTAACGAAATGCTAATTACATTATCACACAAAATTGCAAGCTCAAAGATGTACTTGCATAGATCAGATGATGAGGATTAAAAAAAATAGAGCAAACCGAATTGTGTAATTGGATGGAAAAGGTTTGTCCAAAATTCTTAACAACCTTTGAGAGACATCAAAAGACATGATGAACCCTCCCAAAATGGAAATTTATCTCTGTTTGTGAATAAAAAAAACTTGTATAATTCCCCCAAGAATGATACGTAAAATAAAGGGCACAAAACTATTTATCCCTTGTTTCCAATGCATAATTATTTGAAGTTACCTTGATAACATAAGGATGAAAGTGAAAATCAAAAGACATGATGAACCCTCCCAAAATGGAAGTTTATCTTTGTTTATGATTAAAAAATACTTGTATAATTCCCCCAAGAATGATACATAAAAGAAAGGGCACTTAAATTTCATGCGCTTGCATGAGCAACCTCCCAGATTTGTCTCAATTACTCTACCCAAATTGAAAACGAAGAAGGTAGTGTGGAAGTATACAAGACAAAACACAAAGGACATCACCCCTTGATTTAATTTTATATCCCCTTGAACTGTGACACTTTATATTTTTATTGTAGAGATTTTAACCAATTTGGGATGAAACGAGGTATTTTATAGAAATAGTGCAAAATCATTCCTAGTGGATTGGGTTCACAAAACATGCACTTTGTTAAAAAATGACACTCAATTTCGAGCTATTGATAAAAAATTATAATGCTTTTAATTTTTGAAGCCTTTAATAAATTAGCATGTAGAAATATAAAATTTTGAGGCTACCCCTTTTTTTTGTAGACATAGGCCCTAGTGTATTTGTTGACCTTAGCAATTTCACCTTTTTGTTGAGGAATAGTGTGCCCTTTTTGTTGATGATAGTGCACCATACTACTGCAATAAAATTCACTCTTCCCTAGCTATCATAATGTTGTTTGCTACTTTGCACGCCTCTTTGCTACTTGCTGCTTGAAGAGATATTCTAGAGATTACAACAAAGATATTGCAACAAATTTATAGAGATTACAACAAAGATATTACAAGAAATTCCAGATCTATGAAAACCTCTC
>VDFB02270651.1:766760431-766840086 GCA_007258455.2 Sequoia sempervirens | reverse complement strand
ATTTTTTCCTGAAATTTAAGCAATACTGCATTGAAATTTTAAATTTTCACCAAATAGATTTTGTTTTTAAAAAAATAAACCTAGTAGTTTAGAAACTACATTCAATTTCCCACAGAATCTATTCTTACATGTTTTTGAAATAATATAGATAACTTATTCAAATTTTAACATCAAGTTTCCTAACTCTAATTGTTCTGAATTTTCATTGCCACTTAAGGGCTTGTTTGGCATACCATGATCCTGCACATACCCAAACCTACACATTCAAAGATAGAGGAAGGGTTGTGCCATACAGGGGCTTGCCTTAATAAAAACCCATGTTGGTGTTTCCACCTCCACAATGAAAAATTTGATGAAAGAGAACTTATCCTTTTGAGGGATAGAGTCTAAAAGATAAAAAAAAATGATGAATTGACAATATACAACAAATAACCATTCAAATTTGATTCCCTTGAAGGATCAATTGAATTCATGGACATATCCTAAATGATTGGTTGCAAATTGGCTTGTTTTGCTTGGAAGACCTACAAGGATTATTCCTCACAAAAAAATGATAGCATGAACATGAAAAAGCTCACATAGAACTTGAAATGATGTTTTGATGCTAAATTGATACAATAAATGTTCTCTTGACTTGATAATGATCTTGACAATAATTCTTGCTTAGTGTAGTGTTTGAAAATGTCATTGGGACATTTTCACACTTTTTTGGGACCCTCCTTGTAGATTTTGACTTAATGTTGCCTTTATTTAGTGTTGTAATGTGGTTGACACATTCACATTAGGTCTTGGGCCCTTGTAAACTAATGGATTTTAATGGTATCTTAATTGAGTGTTTTGAAGTGTTATAACTCACTTTCACAATTTTCTAAGGTCTTGTTAATGAATTACACCTAAATAACCTCTTTTTAACATTAATCATGCCTTATTTCAAAGTGTTGTAAAATTTTTTTAACATACTTTCAAACTTTTCTAGGATTTTCATTAATAATTGGGCTTTCTTATGCTTTAATTGGCCCCATTTTGCATCCAAAAGCCTTAATTATGTGTATTTTTAAGGATAATCCCAACAAAAAGCATTTAAAACACCAAAATCTTGAAAACTAACCTCAAATTCCTAAGTTGGGACTCATTTGCCATTCTGGGTGAATGAGTCCCCTCAGGTGAAACCCATTCACCCAAGGTGGAAAATGAGTCCCATTTGGCTCAAAATCAAATTTAATTTAAATATTTGGTGAGATTTTATTCTCCAAGATCCAATGTCAGCTTGTAGTGTTGTAATTTTGAGAATGATTGCATTTAATTGAGTATAAATACAAGTTTCTTTCATTCATTTCTCACCGAGCAAGTTGAATGAGCATCCTGATAGAAAATTTGAGTTCACAAGAGCATTCAAGTGTCTTCAAGAGAAAATTATCAAGCATATTAGATCATTCTTCAAGCATCAATCATCATGTCAAAGATCTCTTGCATCATGTTTGTTATTGTGCTAACAATTGTGGTGTAGGGTTTATCATTCAAGCAAGCATTGCATTCAAGATCCATCTCCTTCAAGCTAGAGTCAAGAACCATGTCCATTGCAGCCATTTCAAGCATACTTGAAGCACCTTATTATTAGGGTTTGGTGAGTTGTAGCATCTTATATTGTTCATTCATCATTCAACTTTCATATTTCATTTCATTTCAAGGATTAATTTCCAACAAGGGGATTGACCTAGGAAAACCGCTATCCATTAACCCCCCAAAATTTTCCCCTCTCCTTTGTGTGTGATTTGTAGGGATAGGTTGCAAATTCCATAAGGAGCAAGATTGGAGAAGTGTGAAAATCATTCAAAGTTGTCAAGATTGTCATCAAGTGTTTAAGAGTCTTGGAGTTCACCTACAAGTCACAAACTGTTGTTTCAGATCCTAAAACCAATCAAGAAGAGTAGAGAAGACTGACGAGTACAAAATCAGCTTTTGAAGTTGTAGAAAATCCTAATTGGATTGATTCACCACTCCTTGTGAATGAGTCCCAGTACTATTCAAATTTTAGGACTTTGTAGATTTTGATACCCTTTTGTCTTAAACCTGTTCTGACACATTTTCCCAAAAATAGGACTGATTCACCCAGCTTGGTGAATGAGTCCTATTCAACTATGATAGAAAAATTTCTAGCATTCCAGGCCTTCATCCAACCAATTTTTATTTTATAGTTTTCTATGTTGTTTCAAGCATTTTCTAGGTCATTTATTATTATTTTGCATTCAATTAGGTTTTTTCATTTCATTGTCTTTTCCAAGTTTAAATTTGGTAGTGAACCCCTCATTAGATCCTATTCATCCCTTAGGACATCCCTTAGCAATATCTCTTTCTCCTTTGCAAAGAGATCTCAAGGGTTTTTTCTTGAGTGGAAGTTAGTGAAAGTTGTCCTTCTAGGCCCTAACCCACAAAGGGTGGAGTAGAAGATAATTTTCCACCTTTCATTTTGGTGAACCTACAACATTTAGAATGTTTCATTTTTTGATTTCGAGTGCATTATCTTGTTTGCATTTGAACCATCGAATTTTGGGTTCCTATAGACTTCTCTAGCTCTTTTAGGGTTTTTCACCTAAAAGGAGAAAGATATGGCCCAAAAATGCTAAGGGTTCATTCAAATTATGTTATGTATGATATTTTCTAATCTAAATGAAGTAAGATAAATGTAATTAAATGATTTAAATGAATGAATATGAATGCAAAACTAAGATTTAAACTATGTTTGAAAACATGTTGTGATATGCAAACAATGAACTAAATGATGAAATAATGCATAAAAAAAAGAAATAGGATGAAACAGAGTGCACTTGGGAAAGATTTGATGATTCTAGAATATTGTGAATGCTGATTGAAATTACTAAAATTTCATAGTGGGACTCATTCACCTAGAGTGGCAAATTAGTCCTCCTACTAGTGAAAAAGTGTCGGGAATAGGTTTCTGATTGTTGGGATCCAGAATCTGACAAAATTCAGATTTTCAGTCCTAAGGTGGGACTCATTCACTATTGGTGGAAAATCAGTCCTCTCCCAAACTTTTGAAAAATTAGGAGACAACTCTACAACACTAGATATGGAAATATTTGATTGTTGGGTTGTTGAAGTCAATTCTATAGGAAACAGACAGAAAACCTTATCCAAGCTTGAAATAGAGTTGATTTGACTTGAAGCACCTAGTTGACTTCTTGACCAATCTTCAACAAAAAAATCTTGTTAAATCTACACAGAAAATTTTGCAAACACACATGCAATAGGGGGAAATGGTTCAAGGTTAGCAAATAGGGGTTTTCCTTGGTCAAACCCCACTTTTGGTGATCAAACCCTTAATGAAATAATGAAATGAAAGAGACTAATAAACTACTAACATGTAATACCTATCAACTAACCAAACCCTTGATGACGCAAATCTAAAGTAATGTCAATGGATGCTCCAAAGTGCTTGATGAATGCTTGAATTCTTGAGATTGCTCGAATATGATGTGTGAATGTTGGAGGATGTAAAATGAGGTGAAAATCACTTACTTATACAATCTTGTCCCTCAGTTACCTATTCATACCTCATCAGAGGCTGACATCAAGTGTTTTTGAATAAAACCCAAAACGAAATTTTAAAAAAATTGAATTTGAAGCCAAGGGGGACTCATTTGCCACCCATGGCGAATGGGTCCCACCTAGGACCTGAAAATGGGTGTCAGGAATTAAGTTTTATTTAATGTTGTTTGTTGGGTTAACATTAAGAAATACACTTAATTAAAACATATGAGGGCATAATGGGACCAAATAAAGCATGAGAAAGGGATAAATAGTGAAGTTATTCCTAGAAAAGCATGAAATCTTGTTACAAGACTTTACAACTCTTGAAAAATAGGACTTGATTAATGATGAAAAGGTGAATTTTAGGTGAATTGTAATGAATAAAGTCTAGAAGAATGTAGAAATGTCTTACAACACTTTACAACATCTTCACAAGATGCCATTATTTGAATTTTAGTACATAAATATGCATGTTCAAGCCATGTTACAACATAAAATCAGAGCAAAATAGATCAAACACTATGAAACAAGATCTAAAAGGCCATGAAAATGACAAGGGGCCATTTTTCTATGACACAACATTAACATTGCATTAGGACTTGCATTGGTTAAATTGCATCCCGGGGTTTTAAAGTTTGCATTAGTGAAATCTCATATAGCTTGCATTTTTGCATCTAATTCCATTGAAAATCAATCAAATTTTGTATTTGCATCTTAGATCTAGATCATAAAACATAAAAAGCATAAAATTCAATTGAAAATTTCTAATTTTTTTGAAAAAAGTCATCCTTGGGACTCATTCACCACCTTGGGTGAATCAGTCCCTCTTCATATTTTGCACTGCATTTTCTAGCATTTAGAATTCAGTTTCTGAGTTTCTATTTCTAGTTATTGCATTTTTGTTTCAATTTACAGAATTTTGTTGCATCCAATTCATTGCATTTACTCTAAATTCATCCATCTTGTGCAAATTCCTTAAATTTACAATAGCATCTAGGATATTACATTTCACATTATTGCATAGTTTAGAATCTGAAATTTGCATCATGGATATGTGCTTTAGCAAGATTTGGATGTCCTTGAAGTCCCTAGTAGATGTGTCAAGTTGTGATTTTGGACATGACCCTAATGACATATAACTAACTCATGCTCCTTCAAATCCTAATGCATGTCCTCATCGTGATGTTGACATCATTGGAGAAGATGATGAAATCATGAATAAGTTCATAAATGATTTTCTTAACAACCTTGAAGCTAACACATCCTTTTACCCATCAATGAACCACCCAACATCCCCTACAATACCACCTCTTGAGACATTTAGTTACTTGCATCTTGAAACAAAAGTTGAACCTAAGTTCCCTATCATAGTGTGTTGTAGAAAAAAGGACCCTTTACTTGACATGGGAATAATTCATGATAAATTGGACTTCATGAGGCCTTAATTTAGTGTTGTGAGACATTTTATGCATCCACACTAGGTCTTGGACCATTGCAAATCGAATAGCACGCTTCTAACAACGTCTTGTAAAGGTGTTGTAGAGTCTTGTAAAGGATTTTCACTCTTTTCTAGACTTAATTAACCTATTCTCCCTAATTCAACATTATAAAATGTGTCTAATAACATTATTACATCAATATAGAAGGTTCTTAATGTAAATTTACCTCTAAAATAGTGTTGTAGTGTGATTTACACATTCACATTGGTTTTTGTGCCCTTCTAGGCTATGTGGACCCAATTTTAGTGTTGTAAAGTGTATTTAATCATACTTTCACATTGATTTATGTGTCCCAAGCCCTATTTTACATTTACGTAATGATTAATATGTCCTAATTAACCCATATTGTGTATCCTAAGGCTTTAATTGATCAAATACCTGACAAGATGGCATTTTAGACCTTATTTCCTAATTCCTTGGCTTCTTAGGTGTCGAAGTGGCCCCTGTGGGACCCATTCGCCATGCATGGTGAATTAGTTCCATCTAGGTGGGACCCATTCACCATGTGTAGTGAATGAGTCCTATATGGCCCCATAACCTTTGAGCGGGAAATAAAGTGAAATTTAAATTAATTTTGCTCAATGTCGACATGTGATGAGGTATTATTGGGATAATAAGGAAAAATTGTCTATAAATAAGTGTTTTAATCATCATTTTACAACTAAAAACGCATATTTATATCTCTCATCTTTAATTCATCATCTATCTTCTCATCTAAGTCAAGCAAGCTAGGGTTTCTCCATTTGAAGTCTTCAAGTTAGCTTTCTAAAGAATTCAAGGGTTGATTCTACATGTATTGCTGCAAACTTTCAAGATCAATCATCATGGAAAGGTAATATACTCCATTTTTGCATGTTTCATTTACTTACTTCATCATTCTGGTTTAATTACCTAAACGAGGTTTGGCTTAGGAAAACCCAGATGCCCTAACAATCCATAATTTCTCTTTCTTCTCTAGTTTGTATGCAGATTTAGGACTCTTGGAGGCTTAAGAATCATTGAAGATTGCATTTAAAATTTATTCAAGTTATCTCCTTATCATTCAAGTCAATTTATCAAGAAAAAGTCATTTTCAGACCCGATTCTGACAATTTCTGAAGTGGACACCCGTAGAAGGTGGAAGTGCAGATCTGGATCTGTAGAATCAAGTCTTGACTTTACAAATTCTTGTAGGAGGACTGATTCACCAAGAATGGTGAATTTTTCCCATCTGTAAGCCTAGAAACTAGTTTTTCTCAGAATTCATCTCTCAACAGTCAGAAACTTGTCTCTGGAAGTTTTCACCAGAACATGGACTTATTTGCCCTAGATGGTGAATGAGTCCTATCAGGATTGAAAAACATCAAAAACATTCCAAAATAAATTTCCAATCTTCTTTAGCACCCCAAGTGCACTCTATTCAGTTTCATCCATTTTTGTTTCCATTTTCTTAGGTTTCTAGTTCATGTTTGCATTCTACATTGTGTTTTCCAACATTTTGTATTAGATTAGTTTTCATTCATTTATCTAGATTTTTAAGCTTTAAAACACATCCACATACACCACATTTTCTTTCCATCCATTCATACATTAGTCTTGAGTGTTAATGTTGTGCATTTTGGCCTATTTTCTGTCTCCTTCTAGGTAAAAAAACCCTAGGAGGAGCTAAGAAGGGTTTGAGTGCCAAAATGCTTCATTGCATTTTGGTGAACCGGAATTTTCAAATACTTCTATTTTCTGATTTGGTGTCTTTCATTATAGATCTAGCTTGCATTAGGGTTTGCATGATTCATTTGCATGCTAGGTGTTAAATTTTGTATTCATTAAAAGTGTATTTAGGTTGCATTTGTAGCATCTAAATTCATTTAGATTTGTTGAAATTCTGCATTTTTCACTTAGGATTGTATCTTGGCTCTCAGAATTCCTAAAAATCAGTCTTAAATTTCTGAAAATTTTGCAAAAGGTCCATACTAGGACTCATTTTCCACCTTGGGCGAATCAGTCCCTTCTGACCCTTGAAACAACACTTTACAGATCTCAGAAATTTGTTTTTAGTCTTCTGATTGGTGCCTCAACTTGCATATATCAGTTAGCTACATTTCTATATCATGAATTTCATCAAAAATAGCCTAAATTAGCTCATTCCATACATAGTTTAACTTTCACATTTTCATTCTCATATCATTCCACAACATAATGAGTCAATTGTTCTTTGAAAATTGCATTTTGAGTTAGTGTAGATGGTTATTTCAAAATGTTAGTTAGTAAGCATGATTTTCATTTCTTCATTGCATGTCAATATTATGAGTCTCTTAGTGCAAAAGAATGAAAGTTTTAATGCTTTTCTTAAACTTACATTCCCTCCTATCTCTCCTATTTTTGTGGATGATGTAATAGAAGAGCATACAAACATAAACACTCCTAATGATCATGATTGTAATTCTCCCAATACCTCTCCTTTTAGTGACGAAGGTATCTTGGTGAAAGAAGACACAATCGTTGAGAATCCTAAGGCTCTTTTTTTTCCTTCTCCTCATCCCCTTTGGGAAGATATTTTAGTACAAGAAAATGAAATCATAGACATCACCTTACCTAATTTCCATTGTGTGGATAAATTTGAGGAACATGAGATTGTAAATGATGCAGATGATAGATTGGTCTTAAATAATCAAATCTTCAAAGTCTATAACAACCCTCTTTATGATCCTTCCCCTACCTCTCCTATTTTGGTGGATATTAGGGAACAAAAAAATGAAGTAATACATGACCATGATAATCAAAATTTTTCTTCTCCTAGTTGTGACGAAGATACTATGTTAGAAAACATAACCAATGAAAGTCATGAGAATCTTAGTTGTCCTCTTTCACCTATGAAAAAATTTATTGAGCAAACCAATTTCTTCATTGATCCTCCTCATACTTGTGATGAAGCTCCTTTGCAAATTCCAACCTTAGATGAACATATTACAAGCTCTCCTAGTGTGGTAAACAACATAGAATGAGAGAATGCAACCTTAGACACAACCAACAATCCAATAAAATATTTTCCTAATCTCCCAACTATCAATAATCAAACACATTCAACCATTAATAACCCCCTTAGTTGTGATGAAGTTATTTTGGATGAACCAAATCTTACTTTCATGAAAATGTGGTTTGTTGTTCTCCTATGAACTCTCCTTCTAGGGAGGAGATTATGCACCAAGAAAAAGATATTATCCCCTTCATAGACAATAAAAAATATCACTTGTTAAGGGATGTTAACAATATTCAACCTCACTATACCCTTTACCCACCTTCATATCCGCTTCATTCTTCCAATAATCCTCATCATACCCTTTACCCACCTTCACACAAACAACAAACTCCAAATAAACCTAAACTTATTCTTTAGCCTCCCTCACATCTGCTTCATCCCTCTAATCGACCCCAACACACCCTCTATCCCCCTAATATCATTGTATCACAACAACCTAGTAATGATATTGTTGCTCATACATACAATAGTCAAAATAATCCACAACTGCCACAACCAACCCCACCCTCTTTACCTTTACCTAATCTTCCTAGTGCTCCTCATTATAACCCACCTACAAAGGACTATGATCTTGTCAAAAAATTAAAGAATACTCCTACAAAAAATTTCCTTTGGGATCTACTTCAGACCTCACAAAATTACAACAATATTCTTCAAAAAGCCTTACAAAAAATTGTAGTTCCTCATGGTACAACTTCGTATGATGTAGAAACTTAATCAAACTAATCTTGACATCACTTTTCATCAACATGAGCTCCCTCCTTTGGAATTGTGAAAACAACATGATGTCTTTATGACCATTTCTCAATTCCATCGCATGGGTATCAAACTCACTCTCAGAGATAATGTTTCTACCCTTAATGTGTGTGGTGTGATTCTCCTTGATTGCCTAAATGTTGATAGGTCACAAATAATACCTGATTCTACACCTATTCAAGGATTTGATAATTCCGCCAAGCAACCACTCAGTGTAATCATTTTTCCTATTACGATTGAGGTGGTTACTTCACAAACTCCTATTCATGTCATGCCTTATGATCTTTCATACAATCTTCTTTTAGGCAGACCATGGATTCATGAGATGAATGCAATGCCTTCAACCCTTCATCATATAATGGAATATGTCTATAACAATAACATTTATCAAGTTGAAGCTAATCCTAAGCCTGAAGGTTTCTTTCATCTTGAAAAAGGAGCTACAAGTCCTCTAAACACATTGATTCCAACATCCAACATAGATCCTCTTGAAATTAAACATAATGATGAGGAATTTCCATCTAAATTATTTGGTGATGATTGTGGATCCTTACAATTCACACCATCAGTTATGGGTGAATACATATTCACACACAAGAAAGATGACAAACAAGACCAACCAACTATCTTGACAACACAACATTTAGATAACCTTTCAAAAGAATCCACCTCAACTACTTTAGGAAATACCACAAACTCCACAACAACCCTTGAAAAACACAATAATGAACAACCACCCAATTCCGAAGTAATGAAAAAGCTTTATAGAAAAGGGTATGAACTCCTAGAAAAACAAGGATATAGTGGAAAAGTATGTGGTGCTCGAGAACAAGGTATCCACAACCCTATAGAGCCAAACACACAACAAACAACTCATGGTCCTAGTTATTCTCCTTCACTCACCATCAATACTATCACACAATACTATTCCAAGACTCTTCCTTATTCACATCAATAACCTTAGTTGTTGCTCCTTGCCATGTAATAGCTGTAGGATAATAAAATTCTTACTATTGCATAACTTGCATCTATCGCAAGGGGTAGCATACCATCATCCATTCTAGGCTCACCCTTGTCCTTCACTAAGTGGGGGGAAAAGGGTTAGAAATCCTTATCCCTTGTATGTCACTTGTCATTGTCTCTTTCAAGTACTTGTTAACACTTTATGAACATATATGGGCAATATTGGGATGTGGATGACATGTCTTAAGATTGGCTTGCATGTGACATACTTGCCTCTTTCATCACGTAGCTTATCGAAAACATATGACTTGACATAGGGATTTTTAGATAAGCTCTCACATTCTTCATTTCTAATTTAAAGCAATTGCTCATAGTAATGGTGTTAGCAACCGCTTTAATGTGGGGGACATACAATACCATAATTTGCATTCTTGGTTCCTAGTGTAGTCTTGTCATTTGCATGATGTGTTTGACACTTTGTGGATGACATTGGGTGTGATGTCCTTCATAAGTGTGATCTTTATTAGCATATTACATTCCTCTTGGTGGCATGATGTGATGCACTACATCTCCTAAGTTGTCAATATACTATTCTTTGATTGGTCCTCTTTTGGAAACATTAGACACAATGTTCCCTAAGTGACTGACCTTGCATAAACTGAACAAGAGTCCTTTGAACATATTTTTACTTTTTACATTTTACATTTTTTTTCAGTTTGTATTCCTTTTTGCCACCTTGCATAATGCAACTTGCATGACTGTGGTACCTTTCCTTTTTGTTTATAAGCATTTTCTTGTGGCACCTTGCTAAATTTATCAGGCGATATAACTTTGGCATGGTTGAGTGGGAAGCCCACCTAGCGGCATGAGTTTTCCCCATAGCCACCTTTGTATTTTGTGAGTGCATACCAACTAGCATATGTATATTACTTTTTGGGCTTTCTCACCCCACGAACAACTAGTTCTGTGGCCCCAAAGTGAGTATACATTTGGCCTTTCTCACCTGATGAACAACCAAGAAGTTCCATCGGCCAAAACTGAGTACATCTTTTTCCACCTTATCTTTCTTTATCTTGCCTTTGCATGATTTTGCATCTTGGGGACTTGACTTAGGATCTTTGATCCTAGGGGCTTGCACAACCCCCTTGACCTTTTTCATTCTTTTTCATCTATATTTGTGCATGAAGACCTCTCTTGAATTTCTACTTTACTGTGATTTTGAAGTAGGTTCATCCTCTCACTAAAGTGGGGGCTAAATGTGTCATAGAAAAAAGGACCCTTTGCTTGACATGGTAATAATTCATGATAAATTGGAATTAATGAGGCCTTAATCTAGTGTTTTGAGAGATTTTATGCATCCACACTAGGTCTTGGACCCTTGAAAATCGAATAACACACTTCTAACAACATCTTGTTAAGGTGTTGTAGAGTCTTGTAAAGGACTTTCACACTTTTCTAGACTTAATTAACCTATTTCTCCCTAATTCAACATTATAAAATGTGTCTAATAACATTATTACATCAATATAGAAGGTTCTTAATGTAAATTTAACTCTAAACTAGTGTTGTAGAGTGATTTACACATTCACATTGGTTTGTGTGCCCTTCCAGTCTATGTGGACCAAATTTTAGTGTTGTAGAGTGTATTTAATCATACTTTCACATTGATTTATGTGTCCCAAGCCCTATTTTACATTTACATCATCATTAATAGGTCCTAATTAACCCATATTGTGCATCCTGAGGCTTTAATTGATCAAATACCCAAGAAGATGGAATTTTAGACCTTATTTCCTAATTCCTTGGCTTCTTAGGTATCAAAATGGCCCATGTGGGACCCATTCTCCATGCATGGCGAATCAGTCCCATCCAGGTGGGATCCATTTGCGATGTGAGGTGATTGATTCCTCTCTATTAGTGTAATTAATTAAATTAATTATTACACTAGCATAGGTTAACTTAGGTCATATATCATTTAGTCCTAGGTTGCATTATTAGATAAATCATTTAATAAATAGGGAAATATTCCCTTCCCTGTTTTTGGGATAAGATTCCTTCTAGAACTTATCTTCCTTCTAAAACTTATCTCAACATTTAATAATCATCTAGAAAGGGTTCACATGTTATCAAATGTTATTAGATAATGACACATGGAAGCATCTCATGCATCTTAGGTTTTCCTTCTTGCCTATATATTCAGGCATCTTGTTCATTTGTAACATATCAAAATCAATCATATCATTACATCATATCAATATAGAGTCTTTATTCAACATTCCATAGTTGCAACACTTTCCTTTGTGGTCAATTATCTTTCATGGATAAAGTCCTTTATTGAAGGTTCTAGAGCTTCAGGGGCTATGCAATCCATAATCTCAACATGGTATTAGAGCTAGTCCATTGAAACATCAACCCTTGATCCAAGAAGCTGGAGTACAAGATTCTTGCAGGCTTGGATTTTTATGTTGCAGGCTAGTTGGTTCTACCTAGGAGCCAAGCTGATTTTTGGTGTAGATCAGGCTCTCTCTGACCTCCCCATTGTGTCCAGAAGACCTCAAAACCCATAGATCACCTACTCATTTGCCAAAATCAGAGTAGTTTTAACTCGGAGCCTTTGAGGTACAATCTAGGGTTTGCATTTTTCTACAAATCCATACACATTTGTAGGAAAAAATCTTCCCTCTCAGTCCTCTTCAAAGGAAAAAAAATTAGCTATATTTGGGCATTTTTTTCCTATAGTTTTGGAAAAAATTAAATCTGTGGAGCGACTGGCTATTTTATTACATAGTCGGCATAAATATTTTTTCTGCAGATATATTTGGGTTTCAATTTTTCTGTCGGTCAGCATTTTAATTCATTCTGAGATTATATTTAAATACTGGTTTTTATTTCAATTTTTTGCATTGTAAAACTTACAATATTCAATAATTTTGTGTGGTTAGCATCCTCACATCATTGTTGTCAGGTCGTCCCATCGCCGACTCGCCGCCGGCTTCATTTCTCCCATTGACCGCTCGAGCTTCGTTGGACTTCACTTTCCTGGCCCCCATCCAGTGCCCTCTACTCTCCATTCTGACAACCATTCTCGTCACCCACCGAAGGTGATCCCACATCCCCAGCCATTCGTCATTTGGAGGATCGAAGGCTCCGCTATACTCTGAGTGGCGCCACCTGCATCTCGGCTTGCCACCCGACTCACCGACAATGCTCCGCTCCGATGCCGCCCATCTGGCAGGCATCTTTTTTTTGCCTACTCCATCCCCGCGGTCATATCCATGACTGTGGGCTTTTTTTTTTAGCCCTAGGTGCTATAATTTTGCACCTTGTTAGCTAGCACAAATCCAATCAAGCAGTTATCTTCCAGAGGTCGTATCTTTTACATACGATATCAAAAATTCACTAACGATATACTATTGGAAAGCTCTTGGAATCTAATTTTCAATGGTTCACTCTATTTTTCAAGATTCTACTATCATAAAAAATTCAATTCAATTGAAGTCAACCCTCCACTTTGGAGTCAATGACCAATATCTTTGCACCAGATTGTCAGATTTCAGTGATTCCAGCAGCATTCGGGAGATATTTCAGTGATCTTTTTCTTCAGTCCACTCAATTTCTTTAGTTTTAGGTCTAGGTATCTTCTATTGGTTTTTTGCAATTTGGTGCATTTTCTTGATTCTTGAGACACCCTAAAGCTTGAAGAATAATTTCTTGATCTTGGAGGCATATTCTCAGTTGCATATCTATTTGGAAGTCTTTCTTTGTTGTTGAAGGTTAGTGTCTTTTTTTTTGTGGAGAAATTTTATTATGGGGCTTGCATATACTCCTTTGGTTATGTTGCACAAGGGTAACTATCTGCAATGGCAAGATGGGATCAGCCACCATCTCCAATCACTTGATTTTTTTCCTCATATGTATGGTATAGTTCCCCATCTAAGTGAAGGTATTCATGAACTTGCTTGAAGTTGCACTAGATACACTATTTTGGAGATCATTGAGATGCAAGTTGATAGTGATGTTTCAAATTCTATTGATCATTGTGATTGTCCTCATATCCTTTCGGCTAATCTTTGGGAGATCTATGGAGATTCAGATACTCCACCATTCCTAGATGGTCATGATGTAGAATGTCATTCTATAAATCAGGTACCCCACAATTCTATTGCTGTGTAGGAGGTTGATTTCCTTGATCTCTCTAAAGAGGCTGACAAGGTTACTTCAGGGGCTTCTTCTCTATCAGAGAATATTGGTATCCTTTCACATTCAGTGATTCCTTCTCCAGAATCATTGATTGAGGCTTCCACCATCATCATCCATGAGGACACATTCATTTTTTCAGACTTGGAATCATAGGATGGCTTTGTTTTAGGCATCACTAACTTGGCTACTTCTACAGGTTTAGAGAACATTCTTGAGGGGGTCTCACTCCTCTATTCATATTCCACTTTGGAGAGTTCTCTTAAGTCTTCTCCTTCCTTTGTCTCGACCTTGATTGGGGATCCAGAGACTACCTTGGAGGCACTTGGTTTTTCTTTAGATATTTCATATTTGAGACTTCTTCCATGTCATTCCATTCAGGGTTTGAGGCTTCTTCAACATCTACCATTGGATTTTCTTCAGACTTCTTTTAGTGGTTTTGAGTACACTTCATTCAAGGGGGGCTATGTAGTCTCCATCACATCCTTCATATCCATTCTATCTTTGTCTTTAGATATTATTCAACATCAGTTTCTGCATCATCCTAATTTGTTACCCTCTTCATTGATTGTGGCATCTTCATGTTCAGAAAAAGGAGACATTTGAGCAGAGTTCAGAGACATCATCAGCATCCACATTCATCTTTCTATCCTTCAATTCCTATCTGGAATGGGAAGCATCTCTACACTTGCACTTGGTTTTATTTCTTCTGAAAGGGATACAAGCTGTTTGTCGACATTGGATCTTGTTTTGTCTTCAGACACTTACCATCTTTGCAAGTGATCACATCTTTTGGGGGGGATATATTGTCTCTCTCTTTCTCCCTATGGAGGAGCTATTGTATTGTATCCATGTGAAGGATGTTGTACTTGGGGGGTATTTGGGAGTCCTCCATCCTTCCCATTCTCACATTTTTTCTTTTTCATCTCCTTTTTGGAGAGGGGTTTTGTTTCCACTGGGTTTTCCCTTTTTCTCTAGTTGTGGGATATTTTTTGCATCTCTTCATGTACATGGATACCTAACATGGCGTCGTAGCTGGGACCCATCATCATCATCTAATCATCTTGTATAATCATTGCATTTTCCTCCCTAAGTTGAACTTATGGGGGGTGTTAGTGTAATTAATTAAATTAATTATTACACTAGCATAAGTTAACTTAGGTCATATATCATTTAGTCCTAGGTTGCATTATTAGATAAATTATTTAATAAATAGGGAAATATTCCCTTCCTTGTTTGTGGGATAATATTCCTTCTAGAAGATGAGTTGTCCTTCTAGAACTTATCTCAACATTTAATAATCATCCAGATAGGGTTCACATGTTGTCACATGTTATTAGATAATGACACATGGCAACATCTCATGCATCTTAGGTTTTCCTTCTTGCCTATATATTCAGGGATCTTGTTCATTTGTAACATATCAAAATCAATCATATCATTACATCATATCAATATAGAGTCTTTATTCAGCATTCCATAGTTGCAACACTTTCAGACTTTGTGGCTGATTATCTTCAGTGGCTATGCAATCCATAATCTCAACACTCTCTAGCCCCATTTTGACCTTTGAGTGGGAAATAAAGTGAAATTTGAATTTATTTTACTTCATGTCAGCCTGTGATGAGGTATTATTGAGATACTAAGGCACAATTATCTATAAATAACTATTTTTATCAAATTTTACAACCAACAACCCATCTTTACATCTCTCATCTTTAATTCATCATCTATCTTCTCATCCAAGTCAAGCAAGCTAGGGTTTCTCCATTAGAAGTCTTCAAGTTAGCTTTCTAAAGCATTCAAGGGTTGATTCTACATGTATTGCTGCAGAATTTCAAGATTAATCATCATGGAAAGGTAATATAATCCATTGTTGCATGTTTCATTTACTTACATCATCATTTTGGTTTAATTACCTAAACATGATTTGACTTAGGCAAACCACCATGCCCTAACAATCCACATTTTCTCTTTCTTGTCTAGTTTTTATGCATATTTAGGACTCTTGGAGGATTAAGAGTCATTGAATATTTCATTTCAAAGTTATTTAAGTCATCTCCTTATCATTCAAGTTAAATTATCAAGAAAAAGTCATTTTGAAACCCGATTCCTGCAATTTTTGAAGCAGACACTTGTATTAGGTGGAAGTGCAGATCCAAATCTACAAAATCAAGTCTTGAATTTACAAATTCTTGCAGGAGGATTTATTAACCAAGAATTGTGAATTAGTCCCATTTTCAAGCCTAGAAACTAGCTTTTCTCATAATTCATCTCTCAGCAGTAAAAAACTTATCTCTAGAAGTTTTCACTAGAACAGGGACTGATTTGCCCTAAATGGCGAATGAGTCCTGTCATGATTGAAAAACATCATCAATAGCATTCCAGAATCAATTTCCAATCTTATTTAACACCCCAGTTACACTTTGTTCAGTTTCATCCATTTTTGTTTCCATTTTCTTAGGTTTCTAGTTCATGTTTGCATTCTACACTGTGTTTTCCAACATTTTGTATTAGATTAGTTTTCATTCATTTATCTACATTTCTAAGCTTTAAAACACATCCACATACACCAAATTTTCTTTCCATCCATTCATACATTAGTCTTAATTGTTAACATGTTGCATTTTGGCCTATTTTCTCTCTCCTTCTAGGTGAAAAACCTTAGGAGTAGCTAAGAAGGATTTGAGTGCCAAAATCCTTCATTACACATAGGTGAACCTAGTTCCTCTAAGAAATAAAATACTCAACCATTCTATGATAACAAACTACCAAACATCCCCATCAATCTAGAAGAGACATATAGAAAAGGGTTCGCAATCTTGAGTAAGCATGGATGTGACAGAACAAGTGAACATGAAATTCACCAACTCTTAGAGTAGATAACAACTAATGAAAACAAAAAGGGATTAGGATATCAAGATCCCCCTCACAACACAAATGTTCCTAAATAATACCTAAGACTTTGTAGTGATGGCACGGTTACCTTTGATAATCCTCCTAATATGAATGTCCTCCTTCCTAAAAAATAACCAATAATTAATAACAATGACAAGGGTTGTAGGATCACTTTAGTTCCTCCTCCTCCACATTCAATTCTAGAAGTTGGTGAATCTAGAAAGCACAAGAGGCCTTACAAGTTGCAAAAAACTAAGTTCCCTTGGCCACCACCTTAAAGTGAAAGGAAGTAAAAAATACTTCTAAACAAGGAGCTAATAACATTACCACCAATGAAAGATAGATTAGTCCTATATCCTAAAGACACCAAAGTTCCACATTGTCAATACCACATAACTCTTGGACATAGTATTGATGAGTGTCAAGCATTCAAATTGGTATTGGAAAACTTTCACTTTGATGGCAATGATTTCCATCAAGTGATTGCATGACATATTCCTTTTTCACTCCTTGTCATTATATTCTCACTATTACATGACCTTTCCCATCACCTACCTTGGCTCACTCTTACCTTGCACTTAGTGGGGGAAAGAGGTAGATAGCCTTATCCTAGTAATGCATATTTTTATTTTACCTTAGGTTTCTTGTCCACCTTCCACTTATACAGATTGAGATTGGGAGGCGGATGACCTGCTCATAGGTTGACTCGCTTACACATTACTAGTCTTTTGCATTTCTTTTTTCTTTTCAGTTTGTGTGATTACATGTGTGTGATGTGACCCCTTGTGATGTTCTCTCACTTTGTGAGATTCCTCTATTTGTACCTTCATTCTTCTCTATGTTGTCAACCTTTTACTTTACACTTTTTATCTTTTTCATTTGTCTTGTGTTTTCCTTTTGGAGATGACACAAGGCGTCGAGACATTCATGTCTCTTCTATGTTGAACCAAAATATTTTCTCATATTTATCTTTTTCATTTTGTCTTGTGTTTTCCTTTTGGGTATGATGCAAGGTGTTGAGACATTCATGTTTCTTCCATGTTGACCCAAAAGGTTTTCCTTTGTTTTCACCCTATTTGTGTCATTCTTCTAGTTCTATGTGTATTTGGGGAATGATGATAGTTCTGACTCTCTAAACAACATTGTAGAAAGAACATATTGACCCCAAATCCATAGATCCCTTATATGTTTGGTGTTTTCATTTTGGGAGCAACCCCTCTCTTTTCCTTTCCATGACATAGCTTATTGGAAACATATGACTTGGCATAGGGCTTTCCAAGTTAGCTCTCATGTCTTCTTTATTGTTTACATTTATCATTTGCTACTTTAAAGTAATTTCTCATAGTATGGTGTTAAACAATTCCTTTAAAGTGGGGGCATACATTGGCATCATCCTTTTGCATTTTTCTTTTCATGGTTCATAGTGCAGTCTTCTTACTTTATACGATGTGTTTTTCACTTTGTGGATGATATTGGGTGTGATGTCCTTTATGAGCATGATCTATCTTAGCATATTACATTCCTCTTAGTGTCTTGATGAGACACACTGCATCCCCTTATGAATTTTCTATTCTTTGATTGTTCCTCTCTTGGAGACATTAGGCACAATATTCCCTAAGTTAAAGACCTTGCATGAACTAAGCAAGAATCCTTTCAACATTCCTTATTGTTGTATTTGTATTTATATGGCCACCTTGCATAATACAACTTGCATGCTTGTGGAGCCATCCTGTTTGTTCATGAGCTCCAAGCATATGAAGTTTTTCTTGTCTCATGAGGCTTGAACACCATTTTTACATGGCACCTTATCAAAGTTATCAAGACCTTTATAACTTTGGTATGGTTTCAATGGGAATCCCAACTGAGGCTTGACTTTCCCCATAGCCACTTGCATGTGCATGTGAGTACAAACTAGCTATGAGTGTATGTGTCTCACCCTTTTAGGCCTTATCACCCAGTGGATAGCTTGAAGTTCCATTGCCTCATAGTGAGTATGAATTTTTCAGAAAAACAACCTAGATCTGATCCACATTGCGATGGAAAAATTCTCAAAGCTTGAACTAGCTATTTTCATTTTTACCTTTTCTCTTTTCATCTTTGACAGTACATGCTTCTGCTTTGTTGTTGCTCTTTATATCATTCTCATGTGTGTTCTCTTGTGCCTATGTTGGTTTGTCATGGGATCTTGATCTTGGGGGCTTGATCACCCCTCTTGATCATTGTCATCTCATCTTATTGGAATTGGTACATTTGAACCCCTCTTGATGTGCATGTTTGTCTATTTTAGTGTGATTTTGAAGCAAGCTCATCCTCTCACTAAAGTAGAGGCTAAATGTAGTGGTGAAAAATGTTGTCGACACATTTTCACACTTGTTTGGGCCCTCCTTGTGGATTTTTGCTTAATGTTTCCTTGATTTACTGTTGTAATGTGGTTGAAACATTCACATTAGGTCTTGGGCCCTTGTGAACTAATGGATTTAATGGTATCTTACTTGAGTGTTGTGAAGTGTTGTAACTCACTTTCATACTTTTCTAAGGTATTGTTAATGAATTACACCTAAATAACCTCTTTTTAACATTACTCTTGCCTTATTTCAAAGTGTTGTAAATTGTTGTAACCCAATTTTAAAATTTTCTAGGCTTTTCATTAATAATTGGGATTTCTTATGCTTTAATTGGCCCCATTTTGCATCCACAAGCCTTATTTATGTGTATTTTTTAGGATAATCCAGAAAAAACATTTAAAACACCAAAATCTTAAAAAACCCACCTCAAATTCCTAAGGTGGGACTCATTCCCCATCCTAGGTGAATGAGTCCCATTTGGAGCTTAGAGAAAAATTTGGAAACAGGTTTGGAACAGACATTTGACACCAAAAATAAAATTATTTTGGTGGATTCCATGCCACAATAGGATTCTAACTCAAGATAAATTAAGTAAAAGGGGATTCCAAATCCCGAATAGATGCATGTGTTATACAAGAACAATGAGGAGTTAGTCGAACACCTATTACTGTACTGTCTGTTTGCTGCTAAATTTTAGGATTTAACTTTTGGAAAATATGGGATCCATTGTGTAGACATGCAAAATTAACATTATGCATTCGATCAGATTCAGTCAAATTAGATGTCGCATTAGGACCATTCATAAATAAATCAAATGCATCACATCCATTCACCTAGTAAATCAGGTTCTTATCATCAAAAGCTCAATCATAGTTTAATTAAATAAATCAAGCTTTATTTAATTAAAATCTCAAACATGCATCGTCCATCCTTTTTTGATTTAAATAAAACAAATATTTAAGTCCTAATAGTCAAAATCATCTAATCAGTATTAAATCAGCATAATCATCATCTATTTAATCTAACCTTGATTAAATACTCACCCACTTGCATCCTCTAGATTTGGCCACTTGCACATGAAATTACATTTAATTGATTTATCAAAATCTTTATTTTCAACTTGGCATAAAGGGAGAATATTCTCCAAGTTTGAATCTCCCCCCAAGTGGACATGTACATCAAACAGAGCATTTATGAGGCCTTACATGCCTCTTACATGTCCCCTTCCAAAGGTCAAACTCAGCATTCATTGCAAATTTGAATTCAAATTTTCCCTCTCATGGGTACTCTTCCCAAATCTTGCACATACATCAACTAATCACATGATGACAAGTGTCCTCCTATCATTGGCAGAATCTTTAGTCCCACATTGGTCTCTCCTCAACACTTAGCATTTTGAAAATCTTTAAATACAAGCTTCATCTTTGAGAAAATCCTCCACAATCTTGCAAGGTCACTCTCTTCATTTGAGATTTGATCTTGTCTACTTAGCATCTCCATATCAATAGCAATTTCATCATCTTAAGCTTATCAATGAAGGATTGGGAAAGGGTCACTAGCACATGTGACACCAATCCACTATGAGATAGAGTTGGATCATGTCTTTTATATGCTTTCTTTAGTTTCTATTGTTCCATTTTATTGCATGATTGATATGTTTCATTATTTCATAGGGATGTTAAAATGTTGCTTTATTTTAAACTAACCATTTGCAGATTTTAGCATCCACAAAATGGCACTAGAGGGAGGGCACTCATGTTTACTTTATTCGTTGGCATCTCATGTTGATTTATCGTTGACTGCATCTCATGTTTACTTTATTTGTTGGCTGCCTTAGCTTGAAAATTTGAAAGTTTCTAAAGATAACAAGCCTTTTTTAAGTAATCTACTGTTATTGTTATCCTTTGAAAATATAGGAATCTTGGATTAAATTTCTGCTGCATCAATACCACATCAATAAAATTGTTGTTACATTTAGGCCACTGCTTTAGATTGTTCAAAAAAAAAAACTAATGAGGTTCAAATCAACTGTGAGCTATTTTTCTTAATGAGTAATGTTACTGCATTTGCTTGAGAGGCATTGATATCACTGGTCTATTATTTTGTTATCATTCTGGTTAAGGGAGGCGCATCATGTAGAGTTTTCTCATCATTCATTGGGGAACAATCTGCATTAAAGAAAATAATAGATTTGCATTAGAGTTTTGAAGAAGATGTGTATAAGTTAAGATAATGATAGATCAATGAATTCAAGCATTTGTTCCTTACTCCAAGCTTTGTGCATCAGAAGAGTCTTTGTTCTCGCTGTCAAGCTTTGCACACCTGTTGCTATTATCTTTGTGTTTGCAAGTTTATTTCGAGGTAGTAAAGGCGCACCACTCAATTCACAGAATTCACAAATTCAAAAATGTGCGCAGATTTGTCTACATTTATCAATCCTGTAGGCGCGCCTTCTGGCTCACATACTTCTTAAGGCTGCTCATTGACACATCTACGTCAGTAATATGAATATTGTACCTGTCAAAATTACATCTGACAAATGGAGTCTTACAGACATTCTGTCAAATACTTCGCGTGCCTCGTCTCTGCTTTCACATCTGGAGGTAGTGTGTACAAGGATTAGAGATTAGCCAGTCCTTGTCCAGTTGCTTGAATATCGATGCCAGCTCAATGAATCATACAAAGGGCTTCGTAATACTGCTTAAAAATTGCTGTTGTTGTCATGTTATAGATTTGGATTAATCCTTACTTCTGTCGCTTCTCATTTATAATCAGCCTTTTCATGTTATTGACTTCATCTTATAAGTAAGATCTAGGGTAGCACTACGCCAACTCTCTGTAGGCTTGTTTATTGCCCTTGTCCTGTCGCCTTGTGTGTGAAATGGTGGATTCAACGCAGTTATTTAGTGTCACATTTGACAATGCCCTTAATTTCTGGAGAAAGTTACTGTGCTCTTTTGTGCCGCTGCCTCTAGAGAAAGGACATTACCAGCTTCTGATATAAAGACAAAGTGTGTGTGTAGAGTCTATTTTCTTTTGGTATTCAAAAGACTAATGTTTATTGTTTTTGTGCTGGTAGAAAGCAGGCCATGTGAAAGGTTGTGACACCCTTCACCATGCTAATATCCAAAAGCAAGTCTTTACACCCAAGATAAGTAAACAAATCATATCTAGAAATTCCTTGTTTGCTATTCAAATGTCATAAATGAATGCCTCCCTTAAAGTTTTTGACTCTTTGCTCAAGTAAACTTCGAAATTGTGGGCGCCTCTAAGTTTTTGTCATTCATTTTGGAAATCTCAATGCAAATAACAAACCTTGATTTTGTCGTTCATTGTAGAATTCTTCACCAAATTTGATAGTTTTTACACTTCCGGGCACCCAAAAGAAAAATTTGTATGTTTTCTGCTACTTGATTGTTGTACTACATGTGGCAGGCATTTTCTATCTTTATCATCAATTTGTTTGACTGGATCGACCAACCTTGTCTGTATTTATGCTATAATTAGTGCCGCAGTCAAAGGCTAAGAAGCTTGTCTTTACGCCTACCAACTGCAGATTGCTTGAAAGTTTCAAACGCCTTATTCAATAAAGCTACTTTGTGTTGAATATCCAAACAGTGCCTTCCATGAAATAATGTCCATTTAAGAATGACATTCATTCGATGATAGTCTTCCCGTGCTATCCCAGAGAAAGACAACAATCCGCATTGACTGCCTATCAAAACAAATCACATTTGCTGCCATCATGTCGCTTTAAGGCGATTTGTCAAAACAATTTACAGTTATTGCTTGTGCATCTGCGTTTATTGGTGGTATTATTGTACTATGCGTGGAAGAGACTTTATGTTCACATTACTGCTTGATCAATAAAGGTGAAATACTTCCATGAGTGTGGATTTCAAATACTTCTACTAAGGGACCTGCTATTTAGTTGACATATGCTCTATATCATAAATGTGTTCAAGTATTTGAAAATTTGCTTCATGTATACTTGCCTGAAAATCATTGAAATTTTATCTTTAAATGATCAATAGTTGTGAGCATGTTTTTGAGATAGCTATCAAATTTCATCATTATGGTCTTTTGGAAATAGCTAAAAATTTGAAACTTAGAGTGATGCTTTGGGAAAGATGTATCCTTATGGTTTGAGCTTTCAAAAAGTCAACATTTGAGGATTAGGAGGGTGTTTTTGAGAGGTTCATTCTTTATGGTTGATTCATGGGCTTAATACTTGTCAATTTCAAAGTGTGAAGGAAGGGGTCCAGCAAATGCGGTATCTTTTCAATGAAATTGATATCAAAGTGTGATACAATTATACATCCATCTCTTTTTTCATAAACATCCAAATCATTTCCTCTTTCAAATTGAAACCATGTTGTTGTTTGGAGTCAATGATCAAAATGAATTTAATTTTCTAATTCTCACATGATTTGTCTTTTTATCTTATAGGTACAAACGAACAATGAAGGCAAAAAGGTACAAGGAAAAGCAAAGGCGAAAAGGTACAAAGCGAAAGAGAAGGCTATTAAATGAAAATGAAAGGAGGGGAATTTTTTTTGTTTGAAAACACAATGTGTTTTTAAACACTTTAGTGTTTGATCAACACTACTTCGTGAAGTTGTTAATCTTTTTCGTTTTAGAACACTAATTTTCCTTTGGGTCTAAAAAGAACAATTTGATCTTTTCCATTCGCAAAAGGTTAAAATTCAAGCTTAGACATTTACTAGATTTTGTTTTGGGACTAAAATTGAACAAGCAATCCTCACACTTCATTTTGGTGCTTAAAACGAATCCAACCATTGCTTTGAAGGCTATAAAACGAACAAGTGCTTAATTGTGTGATTTTGTCTTTTGAGTGTGTATCCTCTCCCCTTGTGCTTCGTGCAATCTAGGGTGCAAGAGAAACACTCAAAATACATTTTATTGCTTTGAAACACATCAATTTGGGCTTAAAAATTAAACATCTTGTGCAAGTGTGAGTAGGGGCATTTTCACATACATTCTCTTTCTTTGTGCCATCAAAGATCGATCGAGTTACGGATTGTGTCTTTGCTCGCTTTTGTTTATCTTAGAGGGCCTACCTTGGGGAAAAAGTACTCACCCAAGGGACGACTCAACCGGTAACACTCTAAAGCCAAGAGTATTTCCAACCGGGATATAAATGAGGGTTTTGGTTAACGCCATAATCACGTGGTTGGCTCGATAGGATGGATCCGAAAGGGGACTCTTGCCGTATGGGTCAATCTCCATGAATGGAAAGTCCTTACTAGAACCTATGCGCTAGAATTTTCCAAAATCCTTAATCTATTTGTTGGTGCAAGAACGGTCATTCTGAAGCCACCCCACACTCTTACGATCTTCTAGTAGAGATGGAAAGCATGCCATGGGAGTTTCATGGGTGTTGTTGCTTGGCTGCCCCGATTGATGATAATGAGCTATGGAGGGGAGCCAGTGGGGTCAAGCATCTAACCATCCACTAGGGATAAGCGTAGCTGGACTTGTCCAAGTGGGAATCCAACAAATATAGTCTTACACATCCATAGGGCTTGTAATTATTTTTGTTTGAAAACATAGTGTGTATTCGAAAACATTTTGCAAACAAACATTCAACATGATTCTCAAAATTTCAAACCCTCTTGAAGAAAAATATCATTGACTCAATCCATATGTTACTGCTTTCCCTATGGATTCACGTCTGTAGAGGTTCCTAAGCATTGGATTATACCTCAATTTGTCTTCTTGAGTAAACAATAGGAAAACCCTTGCCTTAAATTCATTGAATTTCCACATAAAATATCTTGTGGGGTTTAAAGAAATTAAGACATTGGACATCTTAGTTTGAAACATAATCAAGTGGTTATTTTTGGTAAAAATAACTCATTAAGCAAAAGATAACAAATTGGACCCCACACATGTGCTTGATATCTCTTGGTCATATTGGTCTTTTGATTGCTCTTAGAGAAAAGTATGTTCTTCAATACCTTGGCCTAGTAAACAAAGTCTCTCTAAGTCTCTTAGGATCAAATCAAACACTTCATCCATCTCAAACATTTATCAACATCATCCCACCAAACAACTTTAAGAGCTTTGAAAACATCATTACCTAGACTTGGGTACATTTCTAAACCAAATCAAAATCATTTGTTTAGTTAGGTGTGTTTGGATGAATCCTTCCACGCACACTTAGTTAAATTATCAACCATCCTTTGAACAAGTTCATCCTAAGATCACATCCAACATCTTAGGGTTTACAAGTTCATCATCCAAATCAAACCAATCAAAAAAATCAAGCCCTAAGTCTAGCATTGATTCAAAGTTCCTAAACGTTCAACACTCACATCATTTACACCTTTCATCCTCCATCTCGTCATTGGTCCTAAGAACCTTAGAGGTCACTTTTGCTACAAGATCAAAACACAAGAAGAACATGGAATATAAACTAGATTCATACATCATGAGCGGTCCAAACCAACCAAACTATCCAAGCCTCACGAAATCATGGGATTATGGAAACTCACATCCATACATAGGATCACTATCTCCTATGAATATCAATAGCACAACGAATGTGAGTATGCCCAATCTGAATTTTGGAACACATCTCCCCATGATAGATTTAAATCAAAGTCCAAACTTACAAGTCTATCCTCCAAACAATCAAAACATGAGTCTTCAAACGAGAAACATCATTCCACCAAATCCCTACAAACCAAATTTGGATGTACCAAGTGCAAGTTTTTGAAACATGAATCCTAACTCAAAAAACTTTGGAAAAGTGATTCCCAATACCGACAATGGTCATCCTATCATGCCAAATCTAAACATCATCCCAAATCAAAACATTATCCAAAGTCAATTTTCCCATAATCCCATTCAAAAACCACAAGTAGGCATCCCAAATCCACTTGAACAAAAGCCAAATCAACTATCTCAAGTGAGTCAAGATCAAAATCAAGAACAAATTTGGCGAGATCAAATTACAGAACTTTCCAAAATAGTTGAGGCATTGCGCCAAGGGAAATCTCCACCACCATTACCTACATCATTCCTTGGTTTAGGGCTTCCGCCTTTACCTAACACCAATCATGCCATCCAAATCAATCCACCTAACTTCAATCAAACCATCATGTCAAATCCTTCGAATATACCATCGACATCACACCAACAAATGGTATCTAATCAAACAACATTGATCCCAAATCAAAATACGGTCTCCCAAGGACCTATCACCTCGATCATTCCAACCATAACTATCCCTTCAATCATTCCAAACACCACTATCACACCCATCACATCTCAACCCCTCACTACCATGATTGCTCTGAGCGTATCTCAAACACTTGTCACTACATCCAACATGATTCTAAATCCACCACCACCCCCACCACCACCAACTTCCACCATATCAAACCAATACAATGCGACATTACAAGATGCTTTTCAAAAGGGATACCAACAATATCTAGCCATGCAACAAGTAGCACAAGCTCAACAAGTGCAACAATCCTCTCAAGTTGCCCAAGCCTCTCAAGCTACCCAACCAACACGAGCAAAAACACAAAAGATGAAAACTATTGAAAACAAGGATCAAGATCAATCCATCACTGAGCACACGTTTACTTCATCCAATGATCAAATTGACATATGTCAAGAGTCACTTTTAAATCACGATCAAAATCCACCAACAAAACTCGACAATGAGCCAATTCGAGAAATATCAACATCACTTGATGCTATGGTCGAAGACATTCACAATCTCTCCACCACAATTGTCGAAAACAATGATCAAAACCTCTCCATTGAGGAGCACATTGAGGATGTATCTACACAAATTGATGATCAACTCACCATACATGAAGAACCACTTTTTAGTGGTCTCTTTCAAGGAGTGCTAGGATTTTTTGATCCTATTGACATAATGCACGATCCATCGACTAATGATCATGTTGAAAATGTCTCTACATCGCATTACGAGTTAGAGGACATATCTCAAGAATTTATTCCAAAGCATGATTAAAATATTTTACCAAAGTCTAGCAATGGTCCTTTTCAAAACATGTTGATCCCCTTTGACTGCATGGTTACAGATGCTGAAGGAACCTTGAACTTGACCATGCCTAATGTTGACATCCAAAAGTCCTTTATAAGAAATCCATCCTTTGAAGCTGCCCCATGTCAAGAACTTGATCCAAAGCATGTTGAAAACAACTCTGAAATCATTCAAGATCAAGAATTTGTATCTTCAAGCTATTATAATGATCTAATGGACACTCTCCTATCCATACAAGATGTCACAAATGATGATCACACTAGCATAATGCATATTTATTCATCTACCTATGAGATGCTTTCTATGGATGGACACGTAGATGATCTTCATCAAGAACAAGATTGTGTTACACAAAAAGAGCAGATTATTAACTCCTACAGTCAAATGGAGTTGTCAACATTAGGATCAAATATGTCCCAAACTCAGACTGAGGACATCATGAATAAGGATATCCAACATTATCCGCTCAAGGAAACAAGTCAGATAGAACATCCAGAGTTAGCGGAGCAGCAAATTGAAAGAACGTCAACTACGGTGGTCATTTGTCAGAGCATGTTTACTGAACAAGACATCTCATAATAGGAAGAGTCAAAGAACGAAGGTACTACCACAATACTGGGGGAAACTTTGTCTCAAGCAAATGTCAACATAGGGAGCATGAAGAATCCTTATGATGAAACCGGTGTCAATACTACAACCAGCCACATCATGAATCTTCATCCACCCATTACCTCATCCACAAATTGGGACCAACATCAAAAGGAAGATTTGAATCAAAGTACGAAGAATGTTATCAAAACAAAAGAAGCTGAGAAACATAAAGGACAAATCAAATACATATGGATACCAAAGCATACAAAGAAAGATCATCCCTATCAAACTCCATCAGTCAAAGAAACTATGGGGAAAAATCAAAAAGGGAAAAGTATCCATCAAAGATGTTCGCAAAATCAAAAGCGGGCTTTTCAAGCGACATACAAAGTATATCAAGCAGTTGGTCCTATTTCCATGCACACTTTCGTATCCACCCATCATTGCTCATCTTCCCAAGTTTGGAGAGTCAAAGGTTCCAAACTATCAACCAATCCATCTCTTATCCCTAAGCACACTCCATCCATGCCTCCACACATAATATCCAATTCTTACATTGACCGTGTATTGGCAACGACCCTTCATCATAAGGATTCTGAAGGCATTTTATCGTGATGTGCGCACCAAGACAGAGTTAACTCCGGTATCGACGAAGTAGATCAAGAATCCCAGAAGTGGCATTCAAGTGCACATATCTTAGCAAAGTAGCTTCTTCAAGCAAGATATCGATGGCACATTATGACAGGGGCATCTACATCAGCAACACCTTGTGGTTCAGCATAAATCTTTCAGAAAAATCAAAAAAATCAAAAAAGGAAAAAATCCAAAAAAAAATCAGAAAAAGGATTGAAAGCGAGTAAAGAAAAAAATCGTCCTCTAGTGAAAACCGCATGTGCGGCACTTTGGGCAAGACCATGACGAAAACCTGGCAAACAGGTGTCATGTGTAGAATCAAGCATCTACGTGCACCACTTCAGTTGAAAGCATCTCATCCCATCCATAATAAATTGAGCATTCCATCCATCGCATCCATAATAAATCCATCCATCCATAAACCATTGATCTAATCCATTTTCATCCATCTACATCCATCATCCAAGTTATCTTGATATTGATGAAATTTTGGGGCATTTTTTACGCTTGCTTATGGTAAACATCTTGATATGGGTCGTTTTCATTAAATCCTATCCTATGCAGCATATCTAGGCCATGAAGCATTATCCAAATGAGCATTCGTTATTCGAGCACCTTATCTTATCGCAAGATAATCCTTGGCATCCTTTTGCATGCTTACCATATCCATACATCCCTACACCTATCTGAGCATCCATCCATGGCATTCCATACATTACTAGACACTGGGGGCAGATATGTACATCTTGCTTCAAGAATAAATCTTCATCTATATCCTCCAACTTATGTGGTGATCTGAACATTGGCAAACGTGAAACCAAATTGGTCAGGCATTTGCAATCTAAAATCCGAAGCACTAGCCCATGGCATATTTTGACGAGAACATGTTCCTTATCAAGCTTCATCTTTCATCAAACATCAATTGATATCAGTCGCATCTAAGCTGCACGTCAAACATCACATCAAATCATCCAAACATCTTTTGTTCGAAACCAAGCTTCATCAAACATGATCAATCAAATCCAATCAAAAAAATCATCATCTCAGGATATCTTTGTGTTGCTTAACACTATCCTTGCATTGTCATGTATCCTCGACAATGTTATCATTATCCATCCTGATCAATCCAGTCCTTGCATTGTTGTGTATCCTCAACAATGTTATCATCAATCCCAATCAATCAAATCATTGCATTGTTGTGTATCCTCAATAATGTTATCATTATCATCAATCCATCGACCTCGATCGTTCAACCTTAGCTTGGTTTTCAACAAAATCCCAAAACAGAGCACTGATATCATCACACACATCCATATCCAAGTCATCAAAAATCATCAAAAATCCAAAAACATCCAAAATATCAAAAATCCAAAAAACAGTCAAAAGCATAAAACATCAAAAACATTGGAATCTGAATCGTTGTTTCGAGCAACATAGGTAAGGCTCATCTTTTGATCAGCCCCCGAGACATCAAAATCCAAAACATTATAAAACATCAAAATCTAAAAACATTGAAAACATCAAAATCCAAAAACATTCAAAACATCAAAATCCAAAAACATTCAAACATCAAAATCCAAAACATAAGAAAATCAAAAAAATCAAAACATCGCAAAATCCAAAAACAAAAAACAGCCTCAAAACATTTCAAAAGTCAAAAACATCAAATATTTGAAAAAATCCATCCGCCTCATTTAAACTTTCACCCGCAATAATCAACCATCCATAATAAACTGATCGCCGCCTTCATCCTTTGGCAAAACAAACAGAAACAATCATAGCAGGCAACAAAATCAAGCTTCAATCGTAAAATCAAAATCGAAACAATGAACCATTGAACACAAAATCAAACTCTTGATCAGTCGCAAACATGTCATCGACCTTATATCAACAACCTATCAATCAACTTATCAAACCATCATCATCCTGTACAATGCATGTCCTAGGATATATCGTTCCGACAATGGGCATCATTTATGGATATCACCTTGGATTCTTATACTATCAAAACAAATCCCTTTGGTTAGAGGTATGAAGAACATTGACTTGTTTGTGTACTTGATCTTTTGTTTTGATTTATCTTATTGCGCTCATTCCAAGGACCTCTCGATGATATCCAAATGAAGGATTTAGAGAGATAGGAATGGGGCAATGATCATTATCTTTTGTCTGCTGTACTTGTTGGATGTTCTTGTAAAATAACTTGGCGAATACTTGCTTTGTTAGGCATGCCCTAGGAAGGTTTCCATATGTCAAGTGTGAACAAGAATACTCCTATCTGCTTGTTGAGTCAAAGTCCATCACACTAGGTACAACACCATTCTGGTTCTTGATACCTTGATGCATCGTACCTATGTGTGTTATCAAACATAAAGTAAGTGACCCTTTGAAAATCCCAATCCTTGATAAGCAAATCATCATCATTTATTATCATCATCATTTATCATCATCATCATCTATCATCATCATCTCTAATAAAGTCTCAACCAATCATGGACTTGTTGGATCCTCTTGTCACATCTGATTTCCATGCTAACATCATGCATCCGTCATGCATCCATCATGCATCCATCCTGCATCTACAAACCATCAGCATATCACATATCATTCATATCATACATAATAGGAAACATTGATCATTTCACATGCATTGCATATCATCATCATAATATAGATCTGTTAGTCTCTCATAAATCATTCGTTGCATAATCACAGCATATCACAACATCCATCTCATCCATCTCATATCATATCATCATTTAACTTATTTAGAATAATATAGATTTGTTATTCTAAGCATCTTGAAATCATCTTTGCATTGTCATCCATAACCACCCATTTTGAACCTCTTTATCACGAGATCAACCCTCAAATCGAATCTTTTCGCTCGATCTCTCGAGGGGGAAATGTACCAGTGTACTTCTTTCCACTGGGGCATTTGAAAAGTCAGAAATTTTTTTGATTTCGATCACGACAAGTTATTCTTTGAACCAACACAACAAGTACATTGCTTCAAAGAGGGGAAAAATGTAGGCATGCAAAATTAACATTATGCATTCGATCGGATTCAGTCAAATTAGATGTCGCATTAGGACCATTCATAAATAAATCAAATGCATCACATCCATTCACCTAGTAAATCAGGTTCTTATCATCAAAAGCTCAATCATAGTTTAATTAAATAAATCAAGCTTTATTTAATTAAAATCTAGAGCATGCATCTTCCATCCTTTTCTGATTTAAATAAAACAAATATTTAAGTCCTAATAGTCAAAATCATCTAATCAGCATTAAATCAACATAATCATCATCTATTTAATCTAACCTTGATTAATTACTCACCCACTTGCATCCTCTAGATTTGGCCACTTGCACATGAAATTACATTTAATTGATTTATCAAAATCTTTATTTTCAACTTGGCATAAAGGGAGAATATTCTCCAAGTTTGAATCTCCCCCCAAGTGGACATGTACATCAAACAGAGCATTTATGAGGCCTTACATGCCTCTTACATGTCCCCTTCCAAAGGTCAAACTCAACATTCATTGCAAATTTGAATTCAAATTTTCCCTCTCATGGGCACTCTTCCCAAATCTTGCACATACATCAACTAATCACATGATGACAAGTGTCCTATCATTGGCAGAATCTTTAGTCCCACATTGGTCTCTCCTCAACACTTAGCATTTTGAAAATCTTTAAATACAAGCTTCATCTTTGAGAAAATCCTCCACAATCTTGCAAGGTCACTCTCTTCATTTGAGATTTGATCTTGTCTACTTAGCATCTCCATATCAATAGCAATTTCATCATCTTAAGCTTATCAATCAAGGATTGGGAAAGGATCACTAGCACATGTGACACCAATCCACTATGAGATAGAGTTGGATCATGTCTTTTATATTCTTTCTTTAGTTTCTATTGTTCCATTTTATTGCATGATTGATATGTTTCATTATTTCATAGGGATGTTAAAATGTTGCTTTATTTTAAACTAACCATTTGCAGATTTTAGCATCCACACATTGGACCATGATTGGGGACTTAAATTTTTTTATAGAGGGATGGTCTAGCCCCTTTCAACATCCTCTCCCTATTGATATTTAGTGTCAAACTCCTCCCATCATTTTTTTGTGTTTATGGAAAGAAAGGAACAACTAAATTTTCAGAGATATAGAGAAAGGTCCCAAGGAGGTATTTGGCATTGGTTTTGGAATTATTTCATAGTGTGTCTCCATTTACTCTTGGAAACCCTTAGACAAAGCCCCCATAGAGTGGGAGATCAAGATGGAAAACTCATGGAACAAAAACTTGGAGATCAACTCCTTTGATAATTATAAATCTCTAGCTAGATTTAATGTGGTTTGGAAAACCCCAGATACTGGCTAGCACATGCTTAATTTTGATGGAGACAAAGGGGAACCTAGGTTTGGCTATTATTGGTGCCATTATTAGGGACTGCACTAAGAACTTTGTAGTCAGGTATGTTGGCGGTATTGGTATATAGACTTCTATGACAGTGGAGGCATGAGTATTGGTCAAGGATGGAGTATTAAATATATCCTTCATGACATAATTTTTTTGATTTCTAAATTGGAAAGGAAAAATTTGTCCCAAATCTTTCATGAGGGAAATCAGGTGGTAGATGCTCTAGAAAAACTTGGCTCCTTGTGGAGTCTATCCAAATGATGGAGAAGACTAGAGACTCTCCTGATGAATATACAAGGATTTATCCTTGCTTAACAGAAAAATGTAACTATTAATGAAGGGGGCCAACTATGCTAATTTGAGTGGGTACATGTGGCATTATACCTTTGGCCTTTGGATGATGTGGAACATGCATGAGTATATGGAGAGGTTTTCATGAGGAGTTGGGAAGGGTTTTGAATTTATGATTATGTATGGTAGGGTTCTCCAAAACTTTTTTAGATATTCGTGTCAAATGTACCTTAACATTTTTCACATTTTCAAGAACATGTATTTGGCAATGTTTATCTTTAATTTGTTGGCTAATTTCTTATCCACTCACATTTATCATAGCTCTAAGCTTTGATGTGTTGTACTTAAGGAAATTTAATTATGACCCCGCAACCATTTTCCTTAGAGTATGTGTTGTACCAAAGTTAGCTCTAGACCTTCAGTTTATAATATCATGATAAAATTTATCATAGCTTTTGGCTTAAGTATTTTGTACTTTAGAATGCCTCATTATGGCCCACGATGATCTATTTCTTGGATATGACCACTAGCTTGTGTGATATGTCAGATTCCTTAATTAGGCATGGTCTTCTTTGGTTTGGGAATGATGATATTGGGGTGGGTCAATTCATCGGTTTCCATTTCAAAAATTTGCAAACTTTGTTGGTTTGTGGAAGCTTCTAGATTTAGTGTGAAGAGATGGGAGGTGACTAAGTTAGGACTGAGCTTGAATCCTACAATAAATTTTGGAGGAGCCCTATTGTTTGGTATATATGCATTGAGGGTAGAATTGCACCACTTATCGAGTGTTTGGTGGGTCATGATGATAATTTTTCAACTCAATTTGCTGCCTCCTATAATGACAAAAGAGTTACGATGGGAGGAATTTTGTTTGAAGCTAATGAAGATGTTATTGGCAAGGTGACGAGTCTTTCTTGAATTGGTAAGAAACTTAAGAAGAATTCCAAATTCTAGGATTTTGAGAGCCTTAATGCCTTCTTCAAAGAGAATGAGAATCCAGTCAAGAAGCAAGTGGGCTTCGAAAGGGAGGCACTTCCTAAATTGTGGGATCGGGTTTGTCTTTCTCTCATGAAGTCTGTTACTCTTGAGGGAAGATTTAAGGTCTTTAAATTCTATCATTTGTTGTTACTAAATCACCTTAAGCACAAAATTCTATTAAGTTTTTATTTTTTCCTACTAACTTCCCTAGAAATCTTAGTAAAAGAAACCCTCAAAGTTGCTACCCAAAACCCGAATAAGCAGCCTCCACTGCCTTTACACTAGGTCCTAATTCTTCATCTCTACCATTTCCATTTGGCCCTCTATCCTCCCAAACCCATTTATGTTGTTTGTGTTGAAGAGTAGAAACTGCCTAGCCACTCCCCTGAAAAACCCTCTTGTACTACTTCTATCTATTCTAAGAGGAAACCCCCCTATGGTTTTCCAATCGTAAAAAATGCTCCTAGACCAAAACTCCCTACAAAAAAGAAGAAAGGTGGAGTGGCTTTGACCCATTCTAAGGTAGTTTGTGGGCTAGAGTTAAAAAATACCCCTACCAAGAAGGAAAAAAACCATCGACAAGGACTTAAGGTAAGAAGGAGACTTTGTGCTAGGTGGATATGGTGACTTCAGATAGTGAGGGAAAGAGCATTGAGGACCATGACTCTAAAGGGGACACCATTGTGGTAGCTACTATGGATGTGGGGATGGAGCAAACCAGCATCAAGAGGTCCCATAAGTTGGCTAAAAACAAGATGGAGGTGTTGGTGTATGATATTTCCAACAACTCATAGGATACTAGCGGCAAAGAGGGGCAAACTAGTGGAAAAGATGAGTGCAATAAGGACACTATCAAAGAGAGGGGGGGATTTGTTGAAGGACCCAACCACTTCTTGGATATGAACAAAATGATCAACGCAGACTCCACCATCCAGTCTTGAAAACCAATGGATAGTGAGGAAGAGACTATTAAGAGGACATAGACATGATGGAGGATTTCAACAAGCTGTAGGCATGGGTGGAAAAAATGGAACATAAACTCACTCGGCTTACATGATTCACCATTAAGATCATTCATAGGTTTGGTACCACTCTCTTGGAGGTTCTCAAGGAAGAGGCGGAGAAGGAAAATATGGGAGACGGACCTAAGTCGGTGGGTGATGATGTACTAAATCTTTTCTTTGAGAAGTGGGATGGGATTACTATGTAATGTGTGGGTTTGTGTTTTGGGTTGTTGGTTCTTTCTCTGTTGTCAGTCTATTGTTCCTATTTCTTTTGTTTTTTGTTGTTATTGGTCTTTCGATGTAACTATGGACTTCATCTCTTTTTGGCCCCTTGGGCTTGTTGTGTAAAGGGTATTGCACCCTGTAAATGCAAATTACCTTATCAAAAACATACCACACCTTTGAGATGACACGTATCAATAAAAGATAATACACATTCTCCTCCATGTATAATTCCAAATATTTTATTTGGCCTCTATTTTTAACTTTACATAGTTAAAAATCATCTTAGATTGCTCCTTTATTATGTATAAATTTATAAAGGTAATTATACAATTGTTCTATTTGTACTAATAAACACTATAAAATTAGATCATCAAATTATTTGAAATCACCACAACATTGGTAGAAGTCTAACACAATCCTTCTCTTGTTAAATTATTTCTTTTTTATTCTTTATTTGATAACAATAAAGTCATTGGGTATATATTTATATTTTAATGTTTTGAATACTATTTAAAAATTTAATCCTATCTATTATTAAAAATAGAAAATAAGGTTAAATATGATAGATGTGTTCTATAGTGGTTAGTATCTATTTTAATAATGTAGGAATGTGTGTATAAGAATAGGTAAAAGCTGAGGGAATGAACGAAACTTCACATAAAATTATATTATTTGTTAATATATACATGCATCAAAATATTTTGATATAGTCACAACCAAAGGGTCTTGAGAGGGACTATCTAACCATACATTCCACACAAATAAATCCATATAAAATATAAAACATACCATAAAACAACAAAATGACACAAGATATGTTCTAGAACAAAATAAAGAGGGAAAAATACCCAGCCTTTGAAAGATTCCTCCATGTAAATTATTAAATCATCAAATGCATTACAATTTGTGGCCCAATTAACACTTAGAAACCATGATGTTCTCTTGTAGTGACCCAAATCTACAAACCTTGAACGTGATGTCACACCACAATTGTACAACACATTCTCCAAACTAAAAGACCTAGTAAGCATTTGTAGTGAAAAGTGATGGCCTCTTTGATAACCCCCAAGCAATATGCATACAAACTGAACCAAAGATTTTAAATGGGGTTTAAGGCTACTCTCGCACTCTTAGGATCTTTCACCTAAAAGGATAGAGATAAACCCTTAAAATCTAGGTGGTTCACTAAAACTAGGAAATGTATGATGTGATTAAAGCTAAATGAGATGATCTAAATGCAACTAAGCAATGCAATTGACTTATTATGAATGAAAAACCTAAGAAATGTACAACGTTTGAAAACACAATGTGATATGCAAGAATGAACTAAAGTATGAACAAATGCAAAAAAAATTGAAAAGGGTTGAATCAAAGTGCACTTAGGAGTTTGATGAAGAATATAGAGTGTCTTGAATGCTGACAGAGATCACTAAAAATCACCAATGGGGCTCATTCGCCATTGATGGTGAATTAATCCTGTTTCTAATGAAAACTCCTAGAAACTGGTTTCTGATTGTCGGGATCCAGAATCTGACAAAATCTAACTTTCTAGCCTTAAGGTGGGACTCATTCGACACTAATGGAAAATCAGTCCTCTCCCAAAATTTTGTGAAATTAGAGACCAATTATGTAGCACCAGATCTGGACTTGTCTTCTTGTCAGGTTGACAGAGTCAAATCTACAGAAAATGTACTGTAGGTTGTCTCCAAGCTTGAAATAGGTTTGATTTAACTTGAAACACTTTGTTGACTTCTTGACCACCTTTCAACACCTAATTTCTTTATAAATCTACATACACAAGTCTACAAACACACATGCAAAAGAGGGAAAATGGTTAAGGGTTAGGTTATAGCAATTTCCCTTAGTTAAATCCCACTTTGGTAATCAAACCCTTAATGAAGAATTATGGAATGAAATGAACAAGAAAGGATGAATAAACAGCATGTAAATGTCCTAAACTCACCACAACCTTGTTGAAGAAATCTAAAGATATGTTAATGGCTGCTCTAAAAAAATTTATTGATGCTTGATTGAATGATGCAAAGTGCTTGAATGGATGATTTAATACTTGGATGAATTATGAGATTAGGAGATGAAAAATGAGAAGAAAAACACTTATTTATACACTCTTGTGCCTTAGTAATCCAATAATACAACATCACAGGCCAACATAAGGTAATTTTGAATAAAAACCTAAAAGAAAATTTTAAATATTTTAAATTTGGAGCCAAGAAGGATGCATTCACCACCCATGGCGAATGGGTCCCACCTTGGACTTCAAAGTGGGTGTCGAGAATTAAGTCACATTTAATGTTATTTATGGGATTTACATTCAAAATTACACTTAATTAAGCCTTATGAGTGCATAAAGGGGTCAAATAAAGCCTAAGAAAGGTGTAAATAGTGAAATTAAGCCTAGAAAAGCATGAAATCTTGTTATAAGACTTTACAACACTTTAGAATAGGATTTGATAGGTGATGAAAAAGTGATTTTTAGGTGAATTGTAAAGAATAGAGTCTAGAAAAGTGTAGAAATGTTTTACAACACTTCACAACACCTTCACAAGATGCCATAATTTGAATTTTTAGGACCTAAGGTGATTGTAGTAGTCACATTACAACATTAAATCAAAGAAAAACATATCAAGCATCATGAGAGAAAGACCTAAAAGACCATGAAAATTTCCAAGAGCCATTTTTCTATGGTATATTTAGCCCCCACTTTAGTGAGAGGATGAACTTGCTTCAAAATCACACTAAAGTAGCCATGCACATCGAGAAGAGGGTCCAAATGCACTTATGTTAGCAAGATGGAATGAAAATGATCAAGAGGGATGATCAAGCCCCCAATATGAATATCCCATGGAAAACTAAACATAAGAACAAAACAACATAGATGTGAGGAAAAGGGAGAATCAGATTAAGCTTCGATAATTTGTCCAACTAGTTGTGGATTAGATCTAGGTTTTTTGTGAGAAAAAGTGAAAGCATATTCACTCCGGGTCTACAGAACTCATGGTAGTCCACCAGGTGAGAAGGCACAAAAGGTGAGAGACATACACTAGTTGGTATGCACTCACAAACACAAAAACAGCTATGGGGAAAGTCATGTTGCTGAATGAGCTTCCTGCTCAACCATATCAAAGTTATACCCCGTGATAACTTTAATAAGGCACCACAAAGGAAAATGGTATGTCATGCTTCATGAGACAAACAAAACTTCATATGCTTAGAAATCATGAACAAAGAGGATAGTACCACAGGCATGCAAGCTGAGTTATGCAAGGTGGTAAAGAAATATGTCCAAAGGAGTCTTGTTTAGTTCATGCAAGGTATGTCACTTAGGGAACATTTTTTCTAATGCCTCCAAGAGAGGACCAATCAAAGAATAGTATATTGTGCAACTTAAGGGGTGCAATGTGTTGCATCAAAACACTAAGAGGAATGTAATATTCTAAGATAGATTACACTTATGAAGGACATCACACCCAATGTCATCCACAAAGTGACAAATGCATTGTATGAAATGACAAGGCTACACTAAGAACCGATAATACAAATGAATTATGCCAATGTATGCCCCCCACTTTAAAGGAATTGTTACACACCATTCTGTGAGAAATTACTTTAAAGTAGTGAAGGAAATATGCAAAAAGAAAACAAGACATGAGAGCCAACTTGGAAAGCCCTATGCCAAGTCATATGTTTTCGAGTAACGCTGCATCATCTAAACAAAAGAGAAAAAAATTTAGAAAGGAGGAGTTTCCCCCCAAAAATGAACACACCAAACACATAAGGGATCTATGGATTTGGGGTCAGTATGTTCATTGCTACATTGTTTTGATAAAAGAGCTCAAAATTGTCATCATTCCCCAAAGCACATAGAACTAGAAGAATGACACAAAGAGAGTAAAAATAAAATAAAAACAAAGTCTATTTTGGGTCAACATGGAAGAGACATTGCAGTATCAATGCTTTGCATTGTCCCCAAAAGGAAAAACACAAGTGAAAAGAAAATGTAAGGACAAACGAAAAGAAAAAGCTTTTGGGTCAACATGAAGGAGACATTTTCGTCTCAATGCCTTGCGTCATCCCCAAAAGGAAAACACAAAAAAAGGAAAAAAGGAAAAGGACCTTTTGGGTCAACATGGAAGAGACATAGGTTGTCTCTATGCTTTGCATCATCCCCAAAAGGAAAACATAAAAAAAAATGAAAAAAGGAAAAGGACCTTTTGGGTCAACATAGAAGAGACATAGGGCATCTCTACGCTTTGTGTCATCCCCAAAAGAAAAACAAAAAACAAAATCAAAAAAGAAAAGATAATAGTGTACAAAATATAGAAGAATAGAGGTACAAATAGAGGAATGTCACAAAGAGAGAGATAACATCAAAAACATGTTATGAGGGAACACAATATGCACATACATGAAAAATGAAAAGGAGCGAGTAATGCAAATGTAATTCAACCATTAACCAAGTTATTGACTTCACAATCTTAAGTAATATAAGTGGAAGATAAATAATGTGATTAAGAGATAAAGAAAAATGAATTACAAGGACAAGGTTAACAACTTAGTGCCCCTATTGATTGTAGGGAATGAATGAGCCAAGGTGGGTGATGGGAAAGGATCATGCAATAGTGGGAATGGAAATTCTACAACTATGGCATGTAGAGAGGTGTTTTATTTTTAAGGGATGATGGGGAAGCAATCAATATCAGTGAAGTGATACTTATCCAGTATTCCCTTCAATGTCTAACATTCTTCAATGCGATGTCCAAGAATACAATGATATTTGCAATATGGTATGTTAGAATCTTTAGGATGGATGACCAACCTGTTCATAGGTGGTAAAAGTATAAGGCCTTTGTTTAAAAGCAGTTGAAGTCTCCTTTCACATTCAGGTGGAGGATGAGTAGGAAACTTGAGTTTTTTCAATTTATAAGGTATTTTTCATTTGTTAGACTCTTCCTTTTCATGAATGGGAGGAGGAAGAGGACCCATGGGGATCCTAACATTCTTGTTTTTGGAATTGGGTAATGGTTGTTCACGTAGAAGGAGAATGTTCAAGTCAAGAGAAGAATCAAAGATCACTGTACCATAATTTCAAAGTCTCCAATATTCAAAAGGAGGCTTATCAACATGAGGATCTTGATATCCTAGTCCTTTTGTGTTTTATTTTTTTGTTATTTGTTCGAGAAGTTGATGAATATTATGCTTGTTTTTTGTGTCACATTGTTGTTTGCTTAAGATAGTAAATCCATTTCCATATGTTTCCTCAAGATTGATGGATGTGTTTGTAACTTTGTGATCATAAAATGGTTGTTTAGAGGAACTAGGTCCACTTTATGGAGGAACCATAGGTTCGTCATTGATTTGAGGATGTAAGTATGCAAAGTGATTAGGAGGTGCAACAGTAGGAAGGTCTTGTGGCTTCATAGATGGGTAAAAGGTTGCATTGGCTTGAAGGTTATCAAGAAATTCATTTAAGAACTTTTGCATGCTATTATCATCTTCTCCAATGATTTCTACATCACAAGGAGGATAATCATGAGGAGTTGAAGGAGCGTGTGGAAGCTCAAGGTCATTAGGATCATGACCAAAGGCACAATTGGACATGTCTACTAAGGATTTCAATTAATTAAAAAACTTGTTAAAAGAGAATGACATGATGAATATGTATGAAAGTAAAATAAGATGCAAGAAATAGAAGAAAATAGAGAATCTGTAAAGAAAAACAAAAAGAAACTACAAAAAATTGTAATGGAGGAAATACCTAGAAAATGCCTAAAAATGTTGTTTAGAATGTTCAGGGGGAATGATTCACCCAGGGTGGCGAATGAGTCCAGTTATGAGATTTTCTTTTTTTTTTCATAAAATTTAAAGTGAATTTAAGGATTTTCAGATGCAAACTAAGGGTGAAAATGCATATTTCCAATTTTTGAATGATATGATATGCAAAAATGAAGTCTAAATGAGTCTTTCATTAATGCAATATGAGAAACCCTAGGATGCAAAAACAAAACAAGAACTAATTGAATGTTGATGCAAATGAAACCTAGGATGCAAGATGTGATTCAAATAAAAAAGATAAATTTCTCAATATGTAGGTTCACTAAAATGAACCAAATATTTTAAATGGGGTTTAAGGCTACTCTTGCACTCTTAGGATCTCTAACCTAAAAGAGAGAGATAAACCCTTAAAATCTAGGTGGTTCACTTAAACTAGGAAATGTATGATGTGATTAAAGCTAAATGAGATGATCTAAATGCAACTAAGCAATGCAATTGACTAATTATGAATGAAAAACCTAAGCAATGTATAATGTTTGAAAACACAATGTGATATGTAAGCATGAACTAAAGTATGAACAAATGCAAAACAGAATTGAAAAGGGTTGAATCAGAGTGCACCTAGGAGTTTGATGAAGAATATGGAGTGTCCTGAATGCTGACAGAGATCACTGGAAAATAACTAGTGGGACTCATTCGCCACTAATGGCAAATCAGTCCTGCTTTTGATGAAAACTCCTAGAAACTAGTTTCTGAGTGTCGGGATCTAGAATCTGACAAAATATAACTATTCGACCTTAAGGTGGAACTCATTCACCGCTAATAGCAAATTACTCTCTCCAAAAATTCTATGAAATTAGGGACCAATTTTGTTGCACCAGATTTGGACTTGTCTTCTTGTCAGGTTGACGAAGTCAAATTTGTAGAAAATGGACTATAGGTTGTCTCCAATCTTGAAATAGGTTTGATTTAACTTGAAACACTTTGTTGACTTCTTGACCACCTTTAAACACATAATTTCTTGATAAAAAAACATAGACAAGTCTATAAAAACACATGCAAATGGAAAAAATGGTTAAGGTTTATGTTATAGGGATTTTCCTTAGTCAAATCCCACTTTGGTAATCAAACCCTTAATGAAGAAATGGAATGAAATGAAAAAGAAAGGATGAATAAACAACATGTAAATGTCCTAAAATCACCACAACCTTGTTGAAGAAATCTAAAGATATGTCAATTTTTGCTCCAAAATGTTTGATTGATGCTTGATTGAATGATGCAAAGTGCTTGAATGGGTGATTGAATACTTGGATGAATTATGAGATTAGGATATGTAAAATGAGGATAAAAACACTTATCTATACTCTTGTGCCTTAGTAACCCAATAATACAACATCATAGGCTGACATAAGGTAATTTTGAATAAAAACCCGAAAGAAAATATGAAATATTTTGAATTTGGAACCAAGAGGGACTCATTCGCCACCCATGGAGAATGGGTCCCACCTTGGACTTCAAAGTAGGTGTCAGGAATTAAGTCACATTTATTGTTATTTGTCGAGTTTACATTCAAAAATACACTTAATTAGGCCTTATGAGTGTATAAAGGGGTCAAATAAAGCCTAAGAAAAGTGTAAATAGTGAAATTAAGCTTAGAAAAGCGTGAAATCTTGTTACAAGACTTTATAACACTTTAGAATAGGACATGATAGGTGATGAAAAGGTGATTTTCAAGTGAAATGTAATTAATAGAGTATAGAAAAGTGTAGAAATGTCTTACAACACTTCACAACACCTTCACAGGATGCCATAATTTGAAATTTTAGGACCTAATGTGAATGCAGAACTTGCATTACATTAAACCAAATCAAAATAGATCAAGCATCATGAGATAAAGACCTAAAAGACCATGAAAATGTCCAATTTTTCTACGGTACAAAAACAAACAAAGAAACAAAAAAATCTCAATTGATGCAAGTTAGATCCCATACTTCATTGATGCTCCTGCATCACATTTACTTAAAATAATCACAAAACTAAATGAAATGGAATAACATACTAATTTTACAAGTACACACAAATAATAAATATTTAAAGATAGTAAATAGTCATCCTATTTTAAAGAATAATAATATTGTAAAGACTAATTGATTAAACCCAATCCAAAGAAAATAATGAAATAACACTTCATCAAGAGAAGTCTTTAATTAAGTGAATTTAATGTAAATCCTCAAAACTTTGGGAAAGTGATTTTCATAAAGGAGATGAATTAACAAGGGAATGCACATCATAAATTGAAAATTCTTTTTTTTAATGAAATATTATGGACTTTGAGAGGGAAAATTTTGTGGAAACAATTATGTCAAGTTGATGGAAAAATATACCATAGATGATTTACTTCTTCAACATAGAAAAGTGTGGTGAGTGTTATGTATGTTAAATGAAATGTGCATTTATCCACAAAAATGAATCTTCAATATATGTTGGAAAATCTATTCTTCAAGAATACTAATTAAAGGAATTCCACATCTCTTAGGAGAGAAGGCAAGCCATATAGTCTTGATCTCTAACAAGTTATTAAATGATACTAGACTTTCAAAACATAGAAACGTGTGATGAGCACTTGTTATGTAAGTTTAATGAAATTTACACGTCTCTACTTCACAAAGAAGAATCTTCAATCCATGATAATAAATCTCATATTTTGAAATATTGAAAAAAAAGAAGTCCACATATTATAATAATCTAATCTACCACAAAGAAACTTTATACTTCTTCCACTCAAAAACAATCTTAATGTATGTTGAAAAATATTCTCTTTTGAACTTGTGTAAGGGGGAAATCTACAAGTACAAATAAGATGATTGAATTGAAATGAAACTAATCTAATTCAAAAAAACTACCAAGATCTATGCCCATTACTCATGAAATGAAGCTTTCTAAGCTATTGAAAACAAAAAATGAAATCCTATGATATCAAAATGAATTCAAAAGCAAAGGAAAATTTACCATCCCATGTCGAAGTGTATCCATATTGACATATGTTGGATTGTTCAATTCAATATGAAGCATCCATTGTGTGTGTTGCAAAAGCTTTAGGAACATGTTTGTGATTGATGGAAGATGTGTTGTGAAGATGTAAAAAATTTGGTTATGGATTATTGCATTACTTCAATATGCAAATGATGTTGACTCTCTAATCCTTTTTTTGAGAAGTGTATATGAGCGAATTTTCACCCTTGTGTAAATTCCCCTTTTGTGCATCCTCACCTTAGAAAACCAAATCCAAAGTCAAAATTCCACATCATTATGTTGCCTTCCTTCCACTTGGCATCTGTTTGTCATGTCAGTAGAAGAATATTTGTTGGGGACACCTGCATGGTGCGCAGACATCCGTGTGGCATGCTTACATCCCTGATGGATTCCTACATCTAAAGTTGGCAAAGGTGATACACTTCCTATTGGGAATGATTTGTAACATCCCTCTTTGACCAATCGACTCAAAAAATGGCATATCCTTCCCTCTTCACCTTCAAATTCATCCATTCTTCATTCAACTCATCTTTTTTTCCATCCCTTTGGCATTCTCAAGCATTCTCAGCCTTCACTTCACTCTCAATATCACTTTAGCACTTCATTACAGTAGCAACAACACTCTGTCAACTCTATAAAGCAAGTGTGAAGCAAGCCATTGTAGTGTGGGCTTGAGGTTTTCAAAACCTCCCTTCATCATGGCTGAGGCTATGGTGAATTTTCAATTCCTCTTTTCTCCTCCATTGGCTAGTGAGCTCTTGGAGGAGGTGATAATGTTTCAATCCTATCCTTTATGATTTGGTTGAGTAGCTCTATACTATTTTGTAGTGTTATTTACATACTTTCTTTTCTTCTTTATCATACATTTCTCTCTACTTGATATTTGGTTGTACATGGAGGTGGAAACACCAAAATGGGGATCTAACTGAGGTAGGCCCCTATACAACCCCTACAAATTTCTCTTCTTTCTTATGTGCAAGAGAATGTGCTTTTTGCAGCTAGCTGGTGAAATGGAATCTCGACGAGATCCTCTTCATTGTCTTAGCTCTCATATGTTTACTTAATCATATCCGCTTGTATCTTTCCTACTTTGTTTTTCTATTTTGTTGTCCCTTTAGAAGTCCCTAGCTAGGCCATCAACTTGTTTTCTGAAAGTTCATACAGTATTTTTGGTCCTCTGGTTGTACGAATGACAGTGCACCTAAAAGATTCCAGCATGTCATGTTGTCATCCTAGAACCACGCTTTTTTCCTTAGGTAGAGAGATACCTGAGGTACAATATTGAATGCAAAAACTAGCTTGCCTAGACCCAATCTTGATTTCAAGTCTATAGAGTGATCGAAGGATATTGTAGTCCTCATCATTCGTATCCCTCATTTCGAACACCCCTTTAGAGTGAGGTAAGTTAGGGCAGCCTTCTGCTCTTGGCTCTCTATTACTTGGGTCCTTGATGTGGTTGCTCCCCCTCTCTAACATTTTTGGTGAACCTCGCATGAACCAACATCTACTCATTTGTTGGTGTTGAGGCTTTTCCCTTATACCTTGTGATCATTGTGCCTCTGAGTGTTGTGAAGGTTTATGAGAATCACAAACCAGCCCACAACGTCTAAGTATATTGCTAGGAGAAGTGTATGACACCTTCCAATGGAAAGGATGAAAGTCACTACTGGTTTCTCTACACGCCTTTTTGTTGGATCCATCGTTGGTTTTGTCACAAAGGAGAAATTGTTGAGGGGTGAGGTAGGGGCCTCCAATGAGAATGACCATGTCCCCACCACTCATGTGTCTCCTACACCATTATCAGTAGATGAGTACAAGGTCGTTCACATTCCTGTAGAATATATATTTTTCCTTAGCAAAGGACTAGGAGACTTGGAGAATCACTTGGAAAAGGACCCAAAGATGGCCAGGGTTGCTAGGGTTATTAGTGAAATAAAATATATGGTTGGAAAAGGTCAAACAGGCATAGAACTCCTGCATGGTATCTCTAGTCTGACTGAAGCATGTGCTCATCCAAATAATCCTAACATTGTACAAGGGGCCACTTTTGAAGATCATGAGAGACAACTAGGAATGTCGATGCCTCCTACATCTGTGCACATGGCTAACATAATCCCCCCGATCAAATCCATTCTACCCCTAAGAGATCTGTTCAAAACTATCAAGGAAAAAAAGGTACCCTTAGGCTTTAGCTTCACCCCTCCTATCACCTCTAGTGGTGGAGGTTTTGGTAGGATGAGTGGTGGGGGATTTGGTAGTGGTGGTGGTTTTGGTGGTAGAAGTGGCACTATTAGAGGTGGAAGCCATGGTGGTGGCTTTGGAAGCGAGGGTGGCTATGAAAAAGGCCCTACTGGTGGTGGTGGTCACACTGATGGTTCTAGAGGTGGCTCTAGTGGTGGTTCTAGAGGAGGTTCCTCTAGCCCTATGTCTTCTATTGACCCTATTCTGAACACTCTTCTTTAGAATATGGGTAAGATGCAAAGCCAGTTGCCGAGTCTCTCCTAGGCCTCTGCCCAGCCTATCTTTCAACCCTTTTCTAACATAGCCTGTTATTGCTAGCAATTTTAAACACTCCCTTCCCCCAAGGAATGGAGATACGCAAATTTAAAAAATATGACAGCAAAGGGGACCCACAAACACATGTTTCTGCCTTTAATGTCATGTGTACAAATTTCTTCCATCACGATACATTGATGGCAAAGCTATTCCCCTGGTCTCTTAAGGATATGACACTCGAATTGTACTATTCCTTACTTGATAACTCCATTTTCTCATTTAATCAACTTGTAAACCAATTCTTGCAATAGTTCCAAGCTAACATTGCACCAAAGATGACCTTTTCAAATCTCATCCTATGTAAACAAGGTGATAACAAATGGATTACTAATTCTATAGAGTGATACCAAGCGCTCTTTTCACAAATCTCGTATCCACTGCTTGATTTTGATGTGCATAAAGTGTTCATAAGGAACTTACAAAGACCTTGGTAGGAGAAGTTTTCCCTTATGAAATACCCTTCTTTTGAACATTTTTGTGCTACATTATGAGAGTATCAACAAATGGTAGTTCAATTCAGGGGATCCTCCTCGCGCTTCCATTTAGAAGGAAATTCCATTGTATCAATCTCTAGGAAAGCTAAGGCTAGTGCAAATATAGTAGCCACTACGACTAATAACAGCCTTAGGCACAATCAAAAGTTCACAAAGTTAGCATAATATTATTCTTCCATATTGGAGAATATGCTAAGTATAAGATCATAAATTTGGAGAACCCTAAGCCTCGTAAAGAACCATTCACTAGTTGGTGTGATTCAAATACCTTCTATTAGTACCATTGAGTTAACAGACATGATACCGAACATTGTATGCACCTGCATCATGAGATACAAGACCGCATTGAATATGGTACTATTCATCTTCATGGAAGTAAACAAAATATGAAAAAATTGGTGGCAAAAGTGAATAGTGAGTTGCAGATATGCATAGATCCATTTCCATCACACTCTAAAAACATGATTATCGATCCCTCTGATTCTACCACTTGGCCCAAGGTGTATGTTAACATGGTCACAATTACTCCTACCATGCAACCTATGCCAGGCTCCCTAAACGTGGCATTCATGTCACAAGACTTGCCTTAAATAACAAGCCCTCCCCCCTATACATTTCCTCTCACCTCAATAGCAACAATGTGATAGGGGTCTTAGTCGATTGTACAAGTTGAGTGAAGTTCATTACAGAAGACATGTTGTGGTTTAATTCATTGCATAGTAAAGAATACAAAGAAATAAAATCTACCATTTGTATGCACGATTGTATTTGTCTAAAGCCATATGGCTCAATAAATCTATTTTTCCTAGTAGGACCTAGGGTTGTAGACACAGTCCTTGATGCTATCCCAGAGTCAGATTTGTTCAGGATGAATTTAGGCATACCTTGGCTAGCTTCCATGAATGGAATCGCCTCTATCATCCACAAATGTTTAAAGTTCTCCCATGAAGGTGTTGTGCACGTAGTTCATGATACTAGATACCAACCTCTGGTATCCCATGGGAGATATTCATTAGAAAACTTTTGACCCTTCTCAGCTGGTCCGCTCCCTCCAAGAACGAACCTACTTTACAAAAACTATTTGAAGCATAAGCGTAGGGACACAGGATAGCCAAAATTGGATCTTTCAGTGGCAGAGTAGTTAGTTGCCTCCACTTCTTGAAATGGAAAAGAGAAGATACCCCATCCTTGGGATGGCTCTCCTCCTCCTCTTTCTAGAGAAGAGTTTTTGATGAATATGCCTAGCTTTTATCTGTTGAGTCTAATGATACCTGCTTGGCATAAGCCTAAGATTACGATACCGGACCTCCCTACTGAACCACCTAGACCTTGGTACTACTTGTATGGTATAGGAAAAGGTTCTCATGGGGAATCTTCTATGTCTTAGCCTCTGCATCCTCCTATTGCTTCTGCTCCCAAGACAGTAAATGGGAAGAGGCCCATTGCCGAGGAATTAGAGTCGACTCCCTCCACTGCTTCTCAACTTGCTCCTCCTGCTCCCATCTAGGAGCTTGTTCCTCTGCTAGAAACCATTGTGGAGGACACTCCCATGGTTGAGTAGGAATCTTTGACTCCTTTGCAACCTCTAGTCTCTAGCTTGAAGAGTCATAGAAACCACCTTGTGTGCAAGCACAAGCACTGACAAAAGGCTCTTGCGACTAAACAAGTCACTTTGTAGAAGAAGGAAGAGGAGTCGACTACCCCTATCTGAGGACCACCTACCACATCCTCCTCTCTCCTCCCCTCTCCTTCTATTCAAGCTAGTTCAATCTCACTTCTAGATTTCATTGTGAGTACGAATGCCCCTAACCCAAAAAAGGTGTAGGTGTCCATTGCTCCTTCAGTGGAGCCACCCTTGTTGATTTCCCTTCTAGATGTCCCTCCTTTCCCAAAACCCATAGATATGTTGAAAAATTTGGTGGTATCTACTATGGTTTTCTCCTCCTCTTCCTCCACACCTCTTGCCTCGTCTATGGGGAGTTCATGTCCCTCAATGAAGCAAAAGCTGGAGGGTGGTCCTTCTTGCAATGGAGGAAATAAGAGGATCCCACCTTCTCTGAAAGGTGGTCACATACTAACTTGTTTTGTTTTAGTAATGGAACTAGTCTCAACTTCCCCTAAGTTCATCACCACTTGAGTCACTCAGTGAGCCCAGCGGTGAACCTTGAGCACAACCCTCTCCATCCGTTGAGGTGTGACATGGCACTTTAGTGAAGTGCATGTTTAACTCCTTGGATGAAGTTCTAGCCTTGTCAGCGAATTTCATGAAATCATTGACCATAGCTCCACAAGAGCTGAGTGGAGGAGACCTTGTGGGGCCTTCTCCTTAGCCCTTATTGTGGGAGGGTCAAAAGCTCCCCCCCTTAATATTCCACCAATGCAATCTTATCCTCCTTCCCCCTATGATGATCTGAAGTGGGAAGCAGATGACCTCCTGGTTGATGAGTTTTAGGGGGAAGCCTCTTATTTATCTTTATATTAGATGTGTGTGTGTTGTGATGTGTTTCCCCATGATCATGCTATTTGTTTCTGGATGACCCTTGTCACCCTTGTTGGTGCTTGGATACAGGAGTGATTTTTTTATTGTAAACCTTCTTCTATTTGTATCATCATTCTCCCATGTTTGTGATTGAATTTTAGCAAATTGGGACAATGCAAAGCATTGGGGACATTTAGGCTTTCCTTCCATGTTGACCCATTTTTTATTTTTACTTTGTCTTACTGTGCATTCTTCACATGGTCTAATATAGTAGGGAGTTGATGACAATTCATTTTATATACTGTTATTATACATATATATATTCATATGAGCAACTCAGACCCTGGAATATCAGATCACTCATGTTCCCTTTGTTGGTGTTCATTTCTTTTTTTCTTTCTTTTCTTATCTTTCTCTCTTCCTTGCTTGAGTTGTCCCTTTCATGTGTTGCAATTACCATTTCTATGAAACTCTAATTTTTAGTAAATGCATTCGTTTCCAAACAAATACTTTCTCAAGAATCTTCACAAACTTTTTCAAAGAATTACATTCTCAACTTGAAACCCTAACAGAACGTGTTTCCTTCATCATGGGTTTGCAAATAAAGAACTGGAGACCTTCCTTCAAGGAGGGAGCAGCTTTCACCTTCCACTTGCAAGAGGGCATTTTATTCATTTTGAATTCCTTGATGAGGTGAACATCTTTCGAAAGGATTCCTTGATAATGAATTGATTTGAGAAAAAACATCTCTTCTCCACTTTCAAATAATGCTTCCTTTGAGTGGACCCCTTTCTTCATGCTAGGTTCTTGAGGGACCCCTTTGAAATCTTTCCAATCTATTGATGGTCTATGTGACTATTCGCTTAGTTGACTACATGACCACTTTCAAACATGTTCTATCTATGCAAGTAAACATGTCACTTTGCAGGCACACCTCTGAAACCACTTTCTGACTCTATGGAGTCCCCTTCTTTGAGTTTCCTCCATGTGAGAGATCTTGGGTGATACCTCTTTATAGGTTTGTGGGCCTCTAAGGTGCTTCTTCTGAGCTTCCTTCATGTGAGAGATCTTTGGGGTCACTCACCTGCAGGTCTACAGGCCTATAGGGTACTTTTTCTAGGTACTTTATCAAGGCTTTTGTTCATGTGAGAGATCTTGGAGGACACCTTCCTTGAGGGTTTGCAGGCCTGTAGGGCACTTTTTCCAGGGGTTCCCTCATGTGAGAGATCTTTGGGGTCACCTCCTTGCAAGTCTATGGGCCTGTAAGATGCTTTCATTCTATAGCTTTAGAGTTTTATGGGGCTATGGAGTCCTTTACCTACCCTGTTCTTTCGAGCTCGCCGAATTGCGGTTTGCTTCATTGACGATTTAGCATAAATTTCTAACCCTATTCACTCTTCGATCTACTTTAATAAAGCACTCATCAATATTCATGCTCGCTTAAGTGGGGGAAAAATGTATAGGAGTGAATTTTCACCCCTTGCACAAATTCCCCTTTTGTACATCCTCACCTTAGAAAACCAAATTTGAAGTCAAAATTCCACATCAACACGTTGCCATCCTTCAACTTAGCATCTATATCTTTTGTTGATAGAAGAATATTTGTTGGGCACACCCAGGTGGCACGAAGACATTTGTGTGGCACGAAGACGTTCACGTGGCATGCTTACGTCCCTAGCATATTCTTGTGTCTGAAGTTGGCAAAGGTGTTACACTTCCTATTAGGAATGATTTGTAATGTCCCTCTTCAACCAAGCGACCCTAAAAATGGAAAAAATTTCCCTCTTCTCCTTCAAATTCATCCATTCTTCATTCAACTCATATTTTTCTTCATCCCTTTAAAATTCTCAAGCATTCTCAACCTTCACTTCACTCTCAACAAAATTTCAGCACTTCATTACAACAATAACAACACTCTGTCAACTTCGTAAAGCAAGTGTAAAGCAAGTCATTGCAATGTGGGCTTGAGGTTTTGTGAAAAATCCCTTCATCACAGTCGATGCTATGGTGATTGTTTGAGTCCTCTTTTATCCTCCATTGGCTAGTGAGCTCTTGGTGGAGGTGGTAACGTTTTGCTCCTCTCCTTTATGATTTGGTTGAGTAGCTCTATACTATTTTGTAGTGTTATTTGCATAATTTCTTTTCTTTTTTATCATACATTTCTCTCTCATTGCTATTTGGTTGTCTATGGAGATGGAAACACCAAAATGGGAGTCTGACTGAGGCAGGCCCCTATACAGCCCCAACAAATTTCCCTTCTTTCTTGTGTGTAGGAGAACGTGCTTTTTGGAGCTAGTTGGAAAACTAGCATCTCAATGAGATCCTCTTTGTTGTCTTAGCTCTCATATATTTACTTTATCATATCTACTTGTATCTTTCCTACTTTGTCATTATGTTTTTTCATCCCTTTAGAAGTCACTAGCTAGGTCATCAACTAGTTTTCTAATAGTTCATACGATATTTTCAGTCCCCTGGTCATATGGACACCAGCGCACTTGAGATATGCCAATGCATTGCACTATCATCCCAGAACTGCACTTTCATCCTCAGGCAGAGAGTTACTTGAAGTACAGTATTGAATCTGAAAATTGTCTCGCCTAGCCTCAATCCTAATTTTGGGTTTGTAGAGTGATTGAAGGACATTATAGTCATCATCATTCTCATCCCTCATTTCAAACACCCCTTTAGAGTGAGGTAAGTTAGGGCATCCTTTTTCTCTTGGCTCTTTATGACCTAGGGCCTTGATTTGGTTGGTCCCCCTCTCTTATAAGAGGAAAGAGGTTTGTTATATATAATTTTTGATTCAAAATGAACACTCAGGATTGCGTAGTATAATATCTCGATCAATGATTGAGAACTGTTGAGAGGATTTAGATGGGCATAATCTATGCAAATTGATTATGTAATTGTGTGATTGAAGAAATCATTTTTGAGTGTTTAGTGGGATTGAAGAATAGATTGATCTGTTAGGAAAATAGATGGATTAGTCAGGCAATCAGATTGAGCAATCAGTGGTTCATAATTTTCTCAATCATGAAAGTGGGTGAGGATAATTAATTAATTATTTTAATTAATCAATCTTTTTTGGAGTTGAATGCGCAAATCAAGTTTGACTTTTGCAAACAAACTTATCTTTGTTTGATTTGATTTTTGATGATGTTTTTGAATAATTTATTCAATTTATTCAAATTTGGGAAAAGTGGTTTAATTAAATTATTAAGTTTTAATAATTTAATAAACTTAAGGGAATAAAGCAAATTAGCACATAATTAAATAATTGATGTTATTTAATTAATCAAGAGGAATAAAGTTAGATTATGACTTTATTAAATAAATGCAATTTATTTAATTTGTCAAAATGATGAAAACATGAATTAATTAAATAATGTATTATTATTCAATTAATAGAGGAAATTCGGGTTTTAGGACTTTATTAAATAAATGAAATTTATTTAATTGGTCAAAAATGGTGAAAAAGTGAATTAATTAAATAATGTTTTATTATTCAATTAATAGAGAAAATTAGGGGTTTTGATGCAATTGGTAATTTGAGGATGAATTAGTTAAATAATGTTAAATCACTTAATTAATTGACGAATATGAGAAATGATAATATTTAAATAACATAGTATTATTTAATTAGAAGGGTGGGAGTTGGTTAAATAGTGTTGTTGCCAGTTAGGAAAATTTTAGGTGTCTACAGAACTAAAAGTCCTAAATGTCTAATACCAAGATTAGATGATACCCAATGGAAAGTAGCATAATTATTTAGTTTCTACCATGCACATTCGAGGAAATCAATTGTTTCTTCCATGCACATTCAAAGAAAGAAATTGGGTGATTGAAATCATTTAGAAGTTCCTTGGAATGGGTATACATCAATCAACAAGACTGTGCAAAAAGAATTGTTGATGGGAAGATGAAATAAAGGAGCATTTATTACACTGAATTTTTTTCCTTCCATTTGTCAAAGATGTATGATAGGGACAATTTTTGCAATAATGCATGAGAAGGGTGCATAGTGAATGAGACTTTCTATATAATTGTATAGTAGTTATTTATTTATTTAATTAAATTATTAAATTAAAATTATTTAAATTAAATAAATATATTTACTTAGCAAGTAATCAACTTAAATACATGTGTAATTTTTTAAAACTTTTTATAATTAAATGTAAATATTTAAATAAATTTAATGAACTAAGGTATTATTTTTTAAATTGATTTAAATATTAGGAATAAATTTGTCATGATAATATTTATGAACTCATTATTGACAATTAGAAATATGATTTTATTCTTTTTTAGTTCATTTTTGTGATTTGGATTTGAACTGTATCCTCATATTTGAACCTAAAACTTGTAGGCCTAATCTTGAAGATTTATTTAATCTAAAAACTATTCCCCTCTTTGTTTGATATCTAAATTTTTTTAAGTAATTTCTCATATTTAGAAATACCTTTTGACAATTTTCTAAATTGTAAGTCATATTCACCTTAGATTGACCTTTGGATGGATTGATTCAAGAACAATGAACTAAAGTCAAGAATAACAAGCAAGCATGTATTATATGATGTAGTTAAATGTAACACAAATTACATTAATACTATGCAACATAATCAATTCCTTATTATTCCTCTATTGCTACTATTACCAAAAAGTTATAGTCATTAAATACAATTAATAACCCTCAACATTTTGGATGTTATTTTTTCTCCCATTAAATACTAAAAATCCTCCCACAAAAATTATAATAGTAAATCTAATTTAGAGAATTCTTATTTTTAGTAATTTTTCATTTAATCATGAATGTGCCAAAAAATTATCCCATGACTCCAACAAAACTCTCTCACCACTAGTCTCCATAGCTCTTCAAAGTTCTCCACACTCAAAAAATGAAAGAGATTGCAAGGAGTCCATGTTGTTACTAAAAGATAATGAAGTACAATATCAACACATGGTCCTACAAACATCATGATCATAATAGATCCACACAAATCTCAACTCCAATGTCATGCAAGTTGCATGAACATCTAGGAAGACACAAAAAACCAAAGAAAGAGCATACAAATCAAAATCATGTTGTATATCCTTCTACCAACACATTTAAGTGATCAAGTTGTGACAAATATGATATCCTTCACATAGCCCCAAATAGGAAGGCATTATCAACAACTAGCTATAGAATAACTAGGATGCGAGCTTCTCAAACAAAAGGAAGTGAAATCAAATAGTTCATTATCAAAATCAAAAGAATAAGCCCAAAACCGTTTTCTACAATCCTCAAATAAACTCTCCAGAATTAAACTTCCATAGTGTAGACATCCCAAGTTCACCATCAATCCTTCATACTATTTCAAAAAATATTTAAATAATTATTTATTTAATTAATTACCTTCATTGTTCTCGTTCCTCCCCTAAGGTTAATTAATTAAATCAACTTAACAATCATAGTTCCAAATTCCTCCAACTTAATCAAGTGATTAATCAATGATTAGTTAAAGGATTCAGCTAAGTAAATTCCTCTCTCAATTTATTCTAATATTTAATTCTAAATCATCATTAATTCCTATCCTTTTAATCCTATCCATTTAGTCCATGTAAATGTATTTATATGTGTTCCTAATCCCATTCATGCTCCCACATGCATGAGAATGATAACACCCCATTATTTTCTCACACATGTGTGAGCATGATAACTTGAAGGCATGCTAATCCTCACCATCATCCTTTTACGTTTGAATCATATTCCACACATGTCATCAATCACACATGTATTAATATAATTAGCATTTTACACACTTACCTCAAAGATACACCCAACGGTTATGGGACATAATAACCCGGCCAAAATAACCTTGGACAAAATAACCTGGTCATAATAACCCAGGGACAAAATAACCCAGGGTCATAATAACTCAAGCCAAAATAACCCATGGACAAAATATCCCCATAAGAATATAGAGAAAGGAAAACAAAATTTATAAATTACATGTATGTTGCTAAAGAAACTTTATTATTCAAATTTTCAATTAAAGTGTCAAATTATGAGCAATGCCTCTTATATGATCTAAAATTTTATGGTTGTCATAACCATCAACCAATATTTTTAGTCTTTCTTTGAGTTTACGGTATTTTTTCCTGCTTGGTTGCCCAGTGTATCCAGCCATATATTTCTCTATTCTATTCTCTTGGATACTCTGTTCTTTTTTCACTGCTTTGATGAATTTCTAGAGTGAGTTGTGCAATGCTTGAAACAATTCACTAAATCCTCTATTCTATCCCTCAATAGTATTATTGGTTATGGGAAGATCATCTTGAGTAGCTGAATAGAAATTCCACATTGTGATTGGAAACTTGGGTGATCATCTGTTGCCTCTTCTGGTTAGTCTGCCAATCCATGTGTCTTCAAAATAATCAATTATGGGTTTCAGGGTCTCCTCATGTTCTATATAATAAGGATATTGTTGAAGTGTTTCAAATGCATCAATTACGTCTATCTGAGGCACGAAAGCTAATGCAACAAGTTTCTTGATCTCATATGCAAATACTTCATCGACACTGTAATGTGTTTGTAGAACTTCTTCTTAAAATTTTCTCCACAAGCATTGAGAGAAATGGGAAAAACATCCCCGAATAGTGGGATTTGGAAAATTTTCAAAAATAGCTCCCATGAAACCTAATTCAAAATCAATAAGTATAGTTTTTGGGTTTAGATCAAGTTGAAGTTGTCTTAATTCTACAAGTACTTGTGTAAAAGTGGTTCTTGTTTTGTTGCTCATAAGAATATAAATGAGTGGAAATATTGCATCATTTTTCAAGCCAACAATTGTGTACAACTATTCAAAAATACTTGGCACTATTTTAAATGTGCCGTCACTAAACCAATTTTTAGATTCTTTCAATAATTGCAAATTTTGTGTGGTGGTGAATATTAGAAAATGATTCTCATCATTACTATGATGAAAAAGAAACTTTTCGCCTCTATTGGTAATTTTATATTCAACTGGTAAGATAAGATCTACTAATGTATGAGGATTTGGTGGTGATGCTTCAAATATTAATCTTTTTCTTTGAATCATTTTGGATAATGCACGGGTTGATGGTATTGCTCCTGCTACAAGTAATGAAATATTAGAACATGAAGTAGCAATGATATTTCTTGTAGAATCTTGAGTCAAGCACACCATGTCTTTCATTTCTTTCAATTTTTGTTTGACGGTGATCATCTCAAGTTTTGGAGCATGATTATGTTTTGTACTGCTAATCACATCACTAGATTCTATTTGTATCGTAGTATAGCACCAACTTGAAAATTTATTTGTAAAATATTCCACACAACACTAGATCATTTTATTGATGCCTTGTCAATGAAACGAAAATGTGTAACTGTCTACAATAAGTAAATTCTTGTTTTCTTGACTTGTTAAAAACTAAAGAGGCATTGTATATATTAAAAATTATGAAGAATGTGTTGGTTCCCTAAAAAATATATTGATTTTTTGTACGCTCTTTTAGAAAACCCTAGGAAAATTTAAAATAGTGTTCAAAAAAATATATTACAAAATATCTTCTTTTATGAATTTGGATTTCTCCTCTTCTTATCACTATACACACTCTTACTTCTTCTCCCCTTCTTCCTTTCTTTACTTCTCTTAATTCTACCACTTTATATATATTCGTAATTCCTTTTCATTTATATCTTTTCATAATAACTCTTAATCAACTTATTCCCACGAAATTGCCTTTATTTTTATAATTATTTACCATTTTATAGGTTATTTAAGCATATTAAAGGTGTTTTAAGGCTATTTTAGGGGTATATAATGGATATCTGGTCTAAAAATGACCTAAATAGCCTCTATAGTGCCTCACAATCATATTTATAATTTATTTTATGTCATTTCTAGTTTACTAGCTTGATCTAAAATGACCATGGGTTATTTTGTCCATGGGTTATTTTGACCACAGGTTATTTTGTCCATGGGTTAATATGACCCTAGGTTATTTTGTCCTTAGGTTATTTTGGTCAGGTTATTCTGTCTAGGGTTATTTTGGTTGGGTTATTATGTCATGATACCACACCCAACTCTTTTCCTAATTTACTCTCAAAGATGGATTGCATTGTGGATTTCTCACTCACAATTTCAACATGATAAGGCTAAGTCAACTCAAGATGATAAAATGAGGGGAGGAGACTCCAGTTTATAAAAATTGGATGAGAGGAATGGATGGATAGGATTTCTTGACTTAATCAAGGGTGAAGATTAAGTGTGGTGTGGATCAAGAGCATTGTGACATGTTTCACAATGAGGAGATATGGAAGAGATGAGGTGTGCTCACACATGTGTGAGCACACCTTGGATAGAGAGACCATTTAATTTTTGAGGCGTTGTGTAAGGTGTAAGAGATGGTGGGGATAGGTGAGATCTCACACATGTGTGAGAAGAGGGTAGAGGGTAGGATAGCACACTTGTCACCATTTGACAAGTTTTAAGGAGAGGTGAGGAAATTTAAAATTAGAGGAAATTGATAATGATGATTAGCAAGGAGGGTTAAATCAATTATTTAATGATTAATTAATTTAATAAGGTGGGTTGAGTTAATAAACCATGATTTTATTTAACTTGGGTATAGTCAAATGTTGGAGAATGGGCTAATGATGATTAGAGGAGGGATAAGGCTACTTAACCAAAGATTTATTAACTTAGGTTGTATTAGAATAAATGGTGGTATTAAATAAATGATTCAAATATTTTATTAATTGGAAGAACCTTAGTCTAAATAGTGATATAAATAATTAAATAATAAAATATTTAGTTAATTATATGAAGATAGAATAATTAATTAAATAATAAATATTTAATTAATCAAGAGTCAGGAGGGGTGAATTAATTAAATAATAATATTTAATTAACTAGAAAAAAGTGTTATCAGAATTAGGGTGACTACAATAATTAAACATAAATAGGAAACTCAAATATAGAACATATGAAGCAGTTCATTATTATTAATCAACCAAGTTAACATCAAATAATAGATAAATTGATACTCTAACATGATATCAATGTCAACATAAAATATAATCATAGCATATAATAATATAAAATCTATGAGTGGCCACAATAAAATAAGTCTATCAAAAGATAGTGTGATTATGAGAAGTGGGACTCACAAAAGGTGTCAAAGGACTATATTAGTTTATCACCTCAAAGGGATTTTTAATTGTAATTTGAAGGGGATACTTAGGTTTCTCAAGGTAGATGTAGAGAAAAATTGATTTCATAATACTAGTTCTATAAGGACATGGGAAATAATTAAGGAGGATTTAATTCTCAAAATTAAGGGATTTACTAAAGATATTGAGGTAAGAGATGATATTGTGTATTTTTTTCTTCCAAAGGATTTAGATTTGGAGGAAAATATGGAGGAATATATGTTTGTTTCCTCAATATGTGGCAAGGAATAAGAAACTATTTATAATGAAAAATTATACTAATTGTAGTGACATAAAATGCATCTTTTTATATGTTCTCACTTGTTTGGGACCTTCTAGTTAAATTAGACTTACTTGTAACTTAATTTAGTGTTGTTAAATGTATTTATTTACACTTTCACACTTTTTTAGGGATCCTTTAAATAATTGAGCTTAATTATGCCTTAATTGGCCCTTTAATTCATTTTCCAAGCCTATTTATTACATATTTTGAAGAGGAAACTCAACATTCATTAATTCCTTAACATAACACTTCTCATTGAGAAATGTGTGTCCTAGGTTTAGGGACCTACGACCCATTCACCCATGGGAAAATGGGTCCTCCCTTGACCTTAGGACCTAAATTTAAATTATGTTTTTGGCAAGATTTTAATGTCTTTAAGTGTATATTTAGATGTTGGCTTGTGATATTTGAATTTTGGGAAATTGATGATACATACCTATAAGTATACAGTTATTTCACTATGTTTCACCTAGAAGATTTTGAGAAGCACCTAGCAAGTTTATGAGATTTCAAGATCAATTTCAAAGGAATTCAAATGAAAATTTATTAGAGTTTTATTGCAACAATCAAGATCCAATCATCATGTCAAAGTCTTCTTGCATCATGCATATTTTTGGAGCTAACATTGTGATGTAGGTTTCATGATCCAATCAAGTATTCAAAGCCATTATTTCAAGCAAGATTCAAGTTTCAAGATCCACATCCATTAAATCCATTTCATGCAATGGGTATGTGCAGGATCATCATGGAAAAAGTAGGCCCTTAAGTGGCAAAAAAAAAAAAATCAGAGTTAGGCAACTTGATGTAAAAATTTGAATAAGTTATCTATATTATTTCAAAAATATGTAAGAATAGAATTTGTAGAAAATTGAATGTAGTTTCTAAACTACTTGGTTTGTTTAAAAAAAAAAATCTATATGGTGAAAATTTGAAATTTCAATGCAGTAGTTCTTAAATTTTAGGGAAAAAATAAGAAGTAGGTGTATTTCTAACCACCCTAACCACAATAATTTAATGATAATTTTTTTTATAAAATTTTAGATATAAGTAGAGGACTCATGTCTTGATGTGATGCATATTTTTTTGTAACTTTTTTCCAAGTAAATAATCAATTATGAATTTTTTATTACAACTTTTTTATAAGTAGAGGACTCATGTCCCGATGTGATGCATAGAATGTGATGCATGTTTTGGATTCAAAAAATGTGATATCATTTGAAATCTATGGATGTTTTTCAATTAGTTTATCAATTAGGACTTTAGTCATAATTTGAATAGAAAATGAATAATAATTGCTTATTAAATTCAAAGTAAAACATAATTTATATTGGTGGAAATTTGATAATCTCCTTTAAAAACCCATTTTGTTTCATCAATTTTGGGTAAAAAAAAGTCCTCAGCCACATACCCATCATATTGCCACTTTTTGGCCCATCAGATCCTGCACATACCCCCAATTGCATATTTACATTCCAAGGTTTATTCAAGGGTTTGTTGAGTGGTAACATATATTTGTTCATTCTTTATTCCCTCTTTTCTTTTTCATTTCATTTCTAGGTTTGATTACCAAAATGGGGTTTTACCAAGGCAAACCCCCATTCACCAAAAACAAACAATTTTTCCCTCTCATGTTGTGTTTACAGATCTAGGTGGAAGAAAGCTTGAAGAGAAAAATTGAAGAAGTTGCAAAAGTTGCAAAATTTGTCATAAAAGTTGTCATCTCATGAAAAATCATCTATAGAATTTATTTCTAACTTTTTGACACTAAAACCCGGAGACTCTAGAAGTGCAGAGATAGGACCAGAGGCTCTCAAAAGTTGTATAAAAACCCTAAAAAAGGATCCATTCACCCATGGGTGAATGAGTGCCAGATCAACTTCAAAAACTATATTTTTGGTGAAAGGTACACTTAGATATTCCCTTCTCTAACCTACAATTTGATTGTAGGGTATGCCAGTATTGAGCTTAAAATTATTGTTTCAAGTGTTAAATTGCATTTTGGTGTTAGTTTACTATTTTTAGTTTTTCTCCACAAAGTGTTGTTTGACCTTGACCCTCGTGCTTCAATCATAAGGAAATCCATAGATTCACATCTTGAGTTGACTCACCAAATGGTTGTAAGTCAATTCTTTATGTGGATCTCATTTCCTAGTGAAATAAAGGAAGATAGGTCCATCATAACCTTATTTCCCTTCATTTCTATTGATGCACTTATTTTCTTCCTTTTCACTAATACAATTAGGCTAGTGGATTTGATGTTTTTGGTTGTAATGTAATATATTCAAGCTTTGGATTCCTTAAATTATAAATATACTAGTTTAGTCATAAAAATATGGTTTTTCCTCACCATTAGGGGCTCTTATATGTTGTAAGTGGGTATAAATTTCTATTTCTAGAGGATAATAACTAGCTTAGATCTCTTAGGCTTGTAGAGTCTTTGCAATTTAAACATTCCATGGCCTAGAGCTAGCGATCATCAAAAAAATTATACATGTGGGGTTGGTTGAGATTCCATTTTTGGAGGTATTCACCTGTGTTCCATAGTATTGGAAGACCATTCCTAGGGGCATAAGTTTTGCTAGTTTGGGAGTCTAAAAATATCTAACCTAGTATATTTTTGTGGATGATGTATAGATCTTAAGTCAACTAATATCTATATTTTAGTGATTATTTTCTTTCATTGTGCCCTATTTCTTATTGTTTCTACTAACTTGAGTGGTTTTTTGATCCATGGGTCTCTATTTTCTTTGTATAAATCTATTGTTGGTTATGGCATGGATAGGGTTATGTATTTATTTATGTATATTTTATGTTGAATAGTAGGGATGGGCCCTTATAGAACCCTAGTAATAATAAGACTAAATAAGTGTGAACTCCTAAAAGAAACATCTTTCCACATAGAAATTAATTTCTCTAATTATATTGACCTACTTAATACTTCACAATCTATCTAAAAAAACTAATGGGAACTTCATATAAAATTGAATATATATTTTTCTCCAATACCTTTTAAGAATTGAGATTCTAAAAACTCCACAAAATCTAGCAAAGAAACTTATCATCTACTCTACATACCAGTTCCATGGCATCCCTCCATCCTCAATCTCTTCTTTTGGAAGATGAATCATGTTTTATTATCTAGTGGAAGTTCAGAAAGGCTAGGTTTCACATATAAATAAATAAGGTTGAATGTTACAAATTGAACCTCTATTGGAATTCCTCCATAAAGAACATTATTATATACAAGAAAAGTACTCATATTGGAAAGTTTAAGCATTTCATTTGGATAGATTTCATGAATTTTTTTTAATTTAAAATATATGATGACTCTAATTACTCTATCCTTCCAAAATGCATTGGAATATTTCTTGTAATACTATTAATTGATAAGTTAAAAGTGTAGAAAATATTAATATTTCCAGTTCACAAAGGAATGTCATTTGATTGTTGATTTTATAATAGAGAAATGTAAGATTAAATAAAAAAATAGAATCATAATACATTGATTCTAATTTTTTTTAATCACATGGTTCTCTTATTTGTAAAAAGAGGAATAGCCATTAGCAATTGGAATTTAAATTTATTCGTTAATCATTTTTGGCATCCTAAAATGGGAGTTGGATTCACTATTTTTATGTATGCATTGCAACATAACCCTTCCACAATCTCTCTTCAATCATAGGAATCATGTTGAAGGGAGGTTCCATGAATATTACATCAATCTAATTATAATAGGAAACCACTTTAATCAAATTTTATTTGTAGATGAAAATAGTTTTATGTTCCTCTTTCTTATTTGTGTCAAAAATTATGACCTTGGTTTTATCCAAGTCACTTGTAATCCATGAGTAGAATAAAATAAACTCAAACTTACCAAAATAGTAGGACTATTATGCCCTTTGCATTTGATAGTTGGCAATTTAATTTAAAACTAACAAGATATTGTATAATTTGGTGGTGTGTCTTCCACATATGACAACTAAAAATCCAATTTGATACAAGATTGTGTATAATATATAAAATCTGATTGGCGTGTGACTATTTAAGGAAACATCCAATTGTAATGAAGATTAATGGAATAATACTATAATTTCATGAAAAAATATTTTATTTTTTAGAAAAATTTCTCAACATTATTTTTTCTCAAGTTTAATTGGTTAACTGTCATAATAAGTTGCATCCAATGGATGCACAAATAACATGCATGCATGCAATAGGAACTACTAAAGAAGAAAATATATTATTATTTTATGTCATGTTAAAATAGATTACCTAGGTTTGACTGATAAATGAAATGAAATGTAGATCTCTATTAAAAAAATAGATAATAAACATTCTCGAGCCCCAACACAAAAATATTTCCATTTCCATTCTATATTTGTTCCTCCCACCAAAAAAATCCTTCTTTAGAACAATAAAGTTATAACATCATGACCTTTAAACTTGAGCAATTTAATTGTTAAGCAAAAAAATTTAAGTTGACAAGTAGTAAGAAAAAAAATTACACACATTTTTAATTCCCAAATATAAAGAATCAATTATAACATAAATGATCTTTAATTATAATTAAATTTTCAAAGACAACAAAGTTACTTAATATTACTATATCCCAAAAGTAAATACCTATGGAATAAAAATTTAACACAAAGGACTTGTATATTTTCATTGAAGAATCTTCGTGCACCAAAAAATTATGACTAATTAATTAATTAATATTTAATTACATACATTTTTATCAACTATATTTTCTAGTTCTATAAATTTCATGTACAAAATAGAAATACTTTCATAGAGAAAATTACATTTGTCAAATTATATTGACCTATCCAGTACCCCTTAATCTATCTATAAAAATAATGGCAACTTCATCTAAGATCTGAATGAATCTTCTTCTCCAATACCTTTTGGCAATCAAGACACCAAACACCCCCCAGAATCCAACAACAAAACTTGCCATCCACTCTACATACCAATGCCATGGAATTTCTCCTTCTTTCTCAGTCTCTTGTTGTGGAAGATGGATCATGTTAGAATTTGACTTCTCCCCACATTTACATGTTTTATTATCAACTAGAAATCCACAAAGACTAGGATTCCCAAAGAAATAAGTAGGGGAGAATGTTGAAAATTGACTCCCTGTCGGGATGCTTCCACAAAACATGTTGTTAGATACAATAAAAGTGCTCATACTGGGAATATTTACCATATCATTTGGAATATTTCCTTGAAATTTATCGTTTGAAAGATCCAATGATTCTAATTGCTCTAGCATTCCAAATGTGATTGGAATATTTCCTGTAAGATTGTTCCTTGAGAAGTTCAAAGTGTGGATACCTTTAAGGTTTCCAATTTCTACAGGAATACCATTTGATAACTGATTTGATGATAGATCAATGCAAGTTATAAGTAACAAAATAGAATTGTAATACATCAATTCTAATCCTTTGTTGATCACTTGGACCTCTTCTTTGTAATTATATGAATAATCATTGGTATTTGAGCTTTTTACTTGTGGATGTAGATCCATCATAGCTGTCAAATTTGCTAATTGTGATGGGATGGGCCCTATCAAATCATTATGTGAAATATCTAACACATGCAGTTTAGAAAGATTGCTCAATTGCTGTGGAATGTTCCCTTGGAGTTTATTTGATCTTAAAATAAGTATCATCAACTCAGAGAATTTTGATAGCCAAAGGGGTATATTACCCACTAATAAATTATCACCCACATCTAGAATTTGCAAGCTAGAGCAATTTTGAAGACTTGATGGTAAGTTTCCCTTAAGATTATTTCCATTGAGTTGTAGGGCCACAAGATAACTTAACATTCCTATCTGACCTGGAATCTTCCCTGTCAAATGATTCTTTCCCAAGTTCAATCTTGTCAATGAAGAGCAATTTGTAAGTCTCAATGGTATTTTACCAAATAATCTATTCTTTGAGAGGTCTAACACTTGTAAGTTTTGTAGAAGACCAATGGAAGAAGGAATGCCACCACTTAGATTATTTGCTGAAAATGACAAGAATCTAATGCCATTTAAAATCCTACCAATATGCATTGGGATAACACCTGTAAATCCATTTTCTGATAGATCCAATAGTTCCATATATGAGGAAGTTTTTGAAGTAATTGGAAGGCAACCATTCAATTGATTCTTATGTAAGTCTAAATACTGAAATGAACTCATCTAGATGGTGAGGGGTAGTTGACCTTGGAAATTATTGTATGATAAATTCAAGTAGCCTAGATTGGGTAAATCTCCTAGCCAAGGTGGAATATTTCCCCATAGACTATTTTGGGAGAGATCCAAAGACATTAATTCATATTGTGTTGAAAGGAATGAAGGTAGGATACCTTCAATATTACAACAAGCCAAACTCAATTCTTGTAAAACAAATGGAGGTATCCATTTTGGGTCAACTTGGATAATTAATTTATTATAAGAAAAATCAAGGCCATTAAGTTTAGTAGCATGTTTGAAAACATCAAGAGAAAATTGGCCTTGCAAGTTGTTGGAAGAGAGATCAACCTGTTCCACATGAGGGAGAAGTGAAATAGAAGTGGGAATGGTACCATTTAGTTGATTGTCATTAAATAAAATCTTTCTCAATGATGAAATGTTACCCAATAAGGAAGGTAGTTCACCATTGATTATATTTTCATCAAGATAAATATCTCTCAAGAATGAAATGTTACCCAATGAGGAAGGTATTTCACCACTAAGTTTATTGTAGGAGAGGTAGAGAAGATTCAAAGACGAAATGTGACCAATTGACAATGGTATACTACCACTAAGCTCATTGTTACGGAGATCGAGTTCAATCAAAGATGAAAGTTGACCAATTGACAAAGGTATACTTCCATTGAGTTCATTGGAAGATAGATAGAGTTTTCTCAAAGACGAAAGTTGACCAAGTGAGGGTGGGATCTCTCCACTGAATGAGTTTCCACTAAGATCTAGTGATTCAAGAGCAGAGATGTTACCAAGAGAAGAAGGAATAATGCCTTCCATCTTTCCCTTAATAAATTCATATGTTGATTTACTCATATCAAGACGGAGGAGTGAGGAAACATTTCCAATACATGTTGGAATGCTCCCTGTTATATTGGTATTTCCCAAATAAAATTTGGTCAATTGTGGCCATTTGTTGCATAATATATGACCCATATCTCCACTCAATAATGAGTTTGTAGACAAACTAAGCTCTTGCAAATGAGGCATATTTCCCAACCATGAAGGGAGTATGGAACTAAGGTCATTTTCATCTAAAATAAGACGAGAGAGGGAGGTGAGGTTTTGGATGGCATTGGGGATATGTCCTGATAGATAGCAATTAGCAAGGTTCAAGTAATGGAGATGATGGAGATGAGAAAGGGTTGCTTCCAAATTCCAACTTGTCATATTTAGCTCTACACCTTCAAGAGACAAATATTTTAACTCTTGCAGCTTCTCTATCCACCTTAAACTAGAGTTAAACAAGTAGTTCCCATCCAAGTTGAGGTGAGTCAAGGTGTGTATGGAGCCAACATCCATAGGAATCTTACCTTCAAAATTGTTCCCAGAGAGATCTAGATGCCTTAAATTTTGGAGACCAAATAATTCTGCAAACATTAAACAATTTAACATTAATAACTAAAATTAAATTATGATTAAAAAATAAAACAATAATTTATTATTATTTTCTAATATAAATAAAATATAAAATTATTATTAATTCTTTGACAATTAAAAATTAATATTTTAATAAAACATAAAACACCAGATGATATTATTGTTTTTATAAATGCAAACTTCAAAATTTATAAATAGAAAAGAGTTAGTATAAAAGTACCTTTGGGGAGAAAGCCACTGAATCCGTTCCGACTTAAGTCCAAATACTCCATGTACTTCAATTGAAACAAAACTGGAACAAGTGTTTTGTAAACAAAACTGTGGCTAGAATGGTTATAAATATAATTATTGGAAAAGCGGAGTTGGATGACGTGGGAGGAGGAGTGGCTGCATTGAACACCACGCCACTCGCAGCAATTAACCCCCCTCCATGACTCCAATTTCTTGGCTGCAGTTGGATCCACATGATACCGATTCTTAAGAGCCAGAAGAACATCTCTCTCATGTGGAAAGCAGGAAACATAACAGATGGCGGTGACAGAGCAGCAGGTCATCACAATAAATAAGCATAGCATCACAGAGAATCTCCCCATTTTAACAACTACTGATAATGTCTGCAGTAATTTTTGATTGAAAAATAATCAGACAGGAATTGAAAATGCCAAACATAATCTTTAAAAAAGAAAAACTAGAGAAAAACAAATGAAAAAAGAAGAGAGATTACCTCCAGGACAGAAGGCAGCAGTGAGATTGAGGAACGGTGCTTCAAAAGAAGAGGGGTATGGCAGTATTTATAGCAAAAGATCGGGAAAAAGGTAATTTTAATAATGGTGAACAGCTGGATATTTCGTATGGTAATTTGGCAGAGTTATATTTCGTATGGAACACGAAAGATGATGTGTTTTCATTTATTGACTTGACTAGCAATGAGAAATGAGAGGTGTGCACTTCATTCATGTGATATATTTCCAATAGACTCGTGAATGGAGAAAATTCAATTATTATTTTTTCTTTCGTGAACAATACGCGAGCAATGTAATAATTGTAGAGCAAACAATAGTAACTTGACAAGTAGGTAGGAAGAAAATAAAATTACAAATGAATTCCATCTTCTCCCACACGAAGTAAAGCAAGTCAAGTCAACAAAGACTGGGAAAACGTTTCATCATTATTTACTTTATTATTTCCTTTCTAGAGTTGAACTTTAATCTCTTTTTCTGTCTATATTGTAGACCACTATTATTTTATTGTTTATGAAGAGAGACTAATATTAAAAAATATAATCTGTTATCTTTTATATCACCATTTATTAATTTTTTTTTATTTTCTTCTCTCTTGAAAGTCATTGCATATATATTTGATATTAATATTGTTATTAATTAATTTTAATGTTTTCTTATTTGCTTTATGTTTTATGTTAAATCATTTATGTTCTCTAAGTGAATGCCAATTGATTTATTTATTGACTTGATAAGTGTTAAGAAAAAATTAAAATTAAAATATATATTTTTATTTATATTATAAAATAAATAAATACTAAATTTAGTTTTTAGTAAATGAAATAATGAAATTAATTTAATAGTTCTTTAAATTTTGTATTTTCTCTAATAAATGGTAAATGTTATTTTATTTTTATTGATCAAAATATAATTTAGATTATTGAATTAGGTAATGTTTAACAATAATCAAGTTTATTACAAACATATTTTCTTAAAAAAATTGTGAAAATAAGATTCATAAGTTTAAAGTGTTCAATTTTTTAAGTAAAAATATCAATACTATCCACTCTTAAGATAAATTAAAAAATAAATATCTTTTTTACTATTTGGAAATAAAGTTAGAGTACAATTGAATATAATATAAACAAGTAATATGTAGTGGTTAGTACCTATTTCTAAAATGTTACAAAAGTAAAAATTATAAAGATGATTTTTTCTTTATAAATTTACATTTAGTAAGATTGAATAATGTAATTATTACCTGAAAGGCGTATTACAATAGCATCCACCAAAAAACAAAATTCAATGTAAGGAAAAACTCTTTAGTTTGAATTTGGCGTTCAAATGGAATGCAGCTGGCATAACTACATTCATTCTATGTAGATGCTTTTTCAAGCAGATTTAAAACAAGTTTTTAAAAAAAATTAAAAACGGTTTTATATTTAAAATTAGAGAAAAATGAATGTTATATTCTTTTTAAAAATTTATTTGGAAGATATTATCTTTCTTGCTTTTCAAAATATTTTCTTGATTTCATTCAAATTTAAAAATCAATAAAATTCAATTGAACTAAAAAATTTAGAAGTAGAGGTTTATTTCTCCTAACAACCTATTTAAAAGATACAAATCAAAAGTGTTTTTACTTAAAATATTTTATGATTTTTTTGAAATTATAATTTATTGTACTCTTAGAATGTGAAATGATTTGCATGTAAAAAGAGGAAAAAATAAAATAGAAAGGTTGTTTTTATATCTAAGTTTTCAAGATATTGTGGATAATGATAACTCTCTGTGTATTTTATATATATTAATATTTAATATATGTATGCTAGTTATACACTTGCAAAATTCAAAATTTCCAATATAATAATTATATTGTATACTTTTTAATCTTTGAAATTACAAATTCATCAATTACCATAATAGTTACTCCTACACATTCCAACAAACCTATTGACACCCAATCTAAGAAATTATTTTGATAGTTGTTTATGTTATTGTTTTACACTTTATCTTATAACCAATATGAGAAATGTAACTTAGAGATTTATATTGTGCTTGACATTTCAAATTTTGTAAATTCTACCATTAATTTTTGTGCTCTCATACTGCATAGATCTTTCTATTGAAACATTATTATGCACTTATTTTGTGATATTGGTTCCTTGTCTTATTTTCTCACTAATATCTTTCATGGGACCTTAATGACATGGGTAATATCAAACAACCTCTTGTAGGTTTGTGTTACACTCTTGAGCATATTTACAACACCACATATGCCTTTGTAGTGTTTATCAATACTTCTCCATATTCTTCATTCATGTTCACGTTAGGTTGGTTCAAAATGCCTAAGACCTTGCTTTTATCCATGCATATTATTCAATTTGAATATTGAAACACTATAAGAAATTACCACTCACTAAAGTTGTTCCTTCAAGTCAATGCAATGATTAGCTATCAAAATCTATGTATTCCTGCATGCTAACAATATGTGGTTGCCCATGTTTTAAATGCTCCACCATTGAAGTAATAAATTCAAGTAAACTCTAACCATGTATTTGTTTAGTGTGACATTATTTTGTGGCTTGTGAGTTTTACATGTGTCAAAATGGAATGTTAGTTTCAAGCCTCACAATTCATTAGATAATATTTGAGAATGAATATACATTGTTACATCCTCAGAAAATTTCAAGTGTTTTGTATAGCACATTTCTTTAAATTTTATATTTATAAATAGAAAAGGTTTGATGTAGGGGTTAAAATCTATCTTTTTGAGGTTCATGTTCAATTCTCATTTAGGCACAATAAACAAGAAAATACATAATATTTCCTTTACCTTTTATCATTTTATCACAAAGAGTGCCAAAAAATCATTGATTTTATGATTTTGCAACCACAACTATATATGTCTTAGATATAGTCAATTCCCACACCATATATATCTAAATTAACAATAGAAAGTCCTTGAAAAAGGAAAACTCAATATATAGGAATTCTCTAGGATTGAAATTCCAATTCCTCCTTTATTCTAATTTTACCTACATTTGATTAGGGGTGGAAAACAAAAATAAACCGAGTATAAAATTATAAAATAAAAAATCAATAGAAAAAAAACGAGATTTAGGGACTTGAAGCATGAAATACAATAGTCAAAAAAACCTATAAATAGGTACCACCCTAGAAAAATAAAAGGTAATAGAATTATAGCGTCATAAATTGTCACCCTTGACAATTTCACATTAGGTTTAGCTCCCCCTTATGTGCTTCGACCTAATTATGTTTTTAATTACCCGTTTTATAAACATCCTCTAAAAATCAAATAAAGGGAGATAAGAACAAGCATTCAACACATGGCTCTCATTGTCAAATTTGAAAGAGAGGTGACATTGTTAAGGGAGTATTCAACACATGTTTTTGTCCTAGGGATGTCATAATAATCATACATTATTTTTCTCTTTTAATTGATATGGGAGGTGATATCCCATACATTAAGGTCCTAGACTATTGTAATAAGAATCACCATCCTCAATTTATAAGGAGTCAATATTAAAGATGTAATCTTGGATATGTGTTTTGGGGGAACAATTGGCAATAATGAAGTGATTTAACACTATGATATGTAGCACATGAACTATGCTTACAAGTTGGCATGCAAAAAAGGTATAAGGACAAAGATAATGTACCTTAAACTCTAGGATTCAATTTCACAAATCACATGATATTATCTATATAATTTTTGCTTCATACTCCTCCAAATTTTGATATTTTTTCTAACTTCCTTGGTATTGAGTGTTCAATTCTACATCAATCTAATAGAATTAGTATAAAATATTAAAATAATATTTTTATATTATCTAATTCAAACGAAAAAATATGATAATTATCATTCCAACAATAGGAAAATGAAAATACTAGTTCATAGAATCAAATTTAGTCTAAAACATACAACTTAGTTCTTCTATGTTCACAAAATAAAAAGTGTAGTGGAATTGTTAAACAATGATTGAAATTTTTTCAACACCATGAAAAGTGTGATTTTATGTTGGATAAAGCATGTATTATAGAATAAAATAGAGCATGTGGGTGTTGAATATTGAGATCCCCGTGCCTTTTTAACCATTATTTTGAATCCAACAAGCACTCTCACATTATAACCTATTTTGATAATTTCAATAGGGAGAGAGAGAGAGAGACAGAGAGAGGAGAGGAGAGAGAGAGAGAGAGAGAGAGAGAGAGAGAGAGAGAGAGAGAGAGAGAGAGAGAGAGAGAGAGAATATATTTTCTTCACAGAAACATGAGCACATTATAATGTGCTTGTGTTTGAGTGGAGAGAAAGGGAGGGAAGCTAAGGGAAATATCATTTTTTCTCTACAGAAGCATGAGTGTGTTATAACCTGAGCATGCTATAATGTGCTCACATTATAGTCTACTTTGGTAATTTCCAATCCTTAGTGTTGGATTTACCTTGTTGATCCAACCCAAAGGGTTGGAATTACATGTCGATGCCCATATATGTGTTTTGTAAATTCTACAAAAATGACACAATGTCGAGCATGCTTTCCATCATTTTTGTACATCTTTCAATGCCAAGCTAAAAGAATAACATAGTAACGTTAAGCTCTCTCTTAGCTCTCTAACCATGTAATTTTTTTCTACATTTCAATTATGTTAAGGTTATGATATTTAATTTCTTTTGCTAGTGTCTCCATTTTAAATTGTCAAAAACCTATGTGCTATTTTGGCTTTATTTTTTACCCATTCATTAAAATTTGAAACAAATTGCATTTTTGGAAATTATACTATTTTATACACAACCAATTTATTTATTTATTTTCAATTATTTTTCAAAAAATTTATTGGGCACATGATTGATCTTTTATTTTTTAGGATGTGTCCACTTTGAACATTAATATAAATCATATATTCATTAAAAAATAGAAAAAAATATTGGGCATAAACTATATGGTGTTAGCTATTTTTAATTGAAGAAACTCTTTAAAATAATAAAATAAAGTTAACATTTTGGGGTCCAACCACACGAGATGCTATGTTATTTTTCCGACAAAACTATGGGCAATTTGTGTTTCCCCCCTATTTGAACCCCTTAATCTCTAGCATTTTAAGGAAAATAATAATAGTTTAGAAATTATATTTAGAGCACTACGACTTTTGTTCTTGCTACATCTTCAAATTTTGAGTATAACAATATCTTTAATTTCTTATCCAAGATCATTTTCTCTTGATTTTAGAAAAAAAGTGGCCACTTAAGACAACCTTTTGGTCACCCATTTCCCTACAATTACCCATAAATCAATTGTTTTTTTCTATTCAAAAATGACAATACCAATTTTCTACCTATTTTATTCTCTCATTATCTATTTTCATTTATTTCTTACATTTGCAATCTAGAAATTTACATCATATGTATTATGATAGAAACCATGTCATACCTTTGATAAAGTCTAGATATCAATAAAAGATAATACATATTCTCATCCACACACAAATTTGAATATATAGTTTTCTCTATTTTCAATTTTGTAGTTAAAAAACATCTTAGGTTGCTCTTTTATTCTCTACAAATTTGTGAAGATGCCTATACAATTGTTCTATTTATTCTAATAAACACTAAAAATTTGATAATTAAATTATCTATAATCGCCAAAATATTGTTGGAAACCTAACACAGTGTGTATCTTGTTTAATATTGTCTTTTCTATCCTTTCTTTAACAATGATTTAAATTTATTGGGTATATGTTTTATGTTTTAATGTTTTAATGTTTTAAATACTATTTAAAATTTTATTCTTATCTATTTTTTTTTTTTTAAGTTTAAAAGGATATATAAGTGTTATATAGTGGTTAGTATTTATTTTAGTATTGTAGGAATATGTGTATATAAGGATAGATAAAAGTTAAGGGAATGAGCCCAACTTCACATAAGATTATATTATGTGTAAATGCATGCATGTATCAATATATTTAATTTAGTCACAACCAAAGGGCCTCTCAAGAGTGACTATCCAACCATGCATCCCACTTAAATAAATTCACATAAAATAGAAAACATGTCATAAAATAACACAAATCCACAACAAATATGACACAAGTTATACCCTAGAAGAAACCTCAATGAGGGAAAATACCCAACCTCTGAAATATTCATCCACATGTTATTAAATCCTCAAACACATTACAATTTGTCACTAGATCACCACTTAGAAAGCATGCTACACTCTTTTCATGATCCAAATCTAATGAAACTTGAACATAACATCACCTCACATTTGCATAACACATTCTTCAAACTATGAGGCCTAGTAAGCATTTACAATGAGATGTGACAACTTTTTTGATAATCCCCTAATGACCTACACACAAACACACAGCAAAAAATCAAAAAATAAAATTGATGCAAGTTACACCACATACTTCATGGATGCTTCTACATCACATTTACTTAAAATAAACACAAAACTAAATGAAAATGGCATAACATACTAATTTTAATATTACACATAAATCATATACATTTAAATAGTAAAAAAATCATTGTAAAGACTAATTGATTAAACTCAACCCAAAGAATAATAGGAAATAATATCTCCAGACAAAAAATCTCCAATCTATGTTGGAAAGTCTTGTCTTCAAGAATACTAATTAAATGAAGTCCACATCTCTTAAGAAATAAGACAATATAAACTTGGTTTCTAACACATAGATTAAATGAGAGTAGACTTTCAAAACATAGAAAAATGTGGTGAGTGTTATGTACGTTTAGTGAACTCTCCACTTCTCTCCTTCACAAAGAAAAATCCTCAATCTATATTAGAAAATCTTACATTTTCAAACACCAATTAAATGAAGTCCACATCTCATAACAAACAAGACAATAAAATCCACCTCTCACAGGAAAATTAAATAAAAATATTAATGTTTCTGAAAACTTACATTTTAAACTAAAGTATTAAATTTGTAAGACAGAGATTAAAGATACCCAAGACAAAGTAGTGCAATTGTTTGGTTTCTTCCATGCACATTCGAGAAAAGCCAAGAGTTTGAAAGCACGCTACACAGTAATTGGGTGACTGCAGTAATTCCAAAGTTTTTTGGAATGGGGAAGCACGTTAGAGAGGTGCACATCAATCAACGAGACTGTGGAAAAAAGGATTGCCGGTGAGAAGACGAAATAATCAGTGATCATCCATTCTTCCTTCCATTTGTGGAAGACAAATGACGGGGACAGTTTTTGAAATAATGCTTGAGATGGACAATCAAATTCATCTATTTAGTTAAAACAAAATGAGAAATAGATCCGTCTCAAATTCATCTATTTAGTTAAAACAAAATGAGAAATAGACTGTTAAGGAATTATGGAGAATAATTTCCTATTTGGATTATAAAAGTTGAAGTTAATTTAATGTAAAAGTATTTATCTCTTAAATTGATTCAAATATTAGCAATTTATTTGTCATGATATCATTTATGAACTTATTATGAATTTAGAAATCTGATTTTATATTTTTACACTTTTACGAGTGTGAACTTGAATTGTATGCCCATATTTTAACCTAAAACTCATAGACCTAATCTTGAATGTTTATGTCTTCTAAAAAGTATTTTCCTCTTTGTTTGATATATAAATTTGGCCAGGAACTGGTCATATTTAGAAACACTTTTGGGGATTTTGCTAAATTGTAAGGGTCATCTTTTGCTCAGTTACACCTCTAGATGGACTAACTCAACAATGATGAACTAAGGTTGAGAATAAAAAGAAAACATGTATTATGTGATGTAACTAAAAGTAACACAAATTATAAAAATATTACACAATAGAATATTAATTCCTTATTATTCCTTTATTGCTGCCATTACCAAGAAATTATAGTATTTAAATACAATTACTAGCACTCAAATTTTGGAATGTTCTTTTTTCTCCTCCAAACACCTAAAAGTATTCCCACAAAAAAATAGATGTATGAAATCTTGAAAGTATAATTTAGAAAAATGGTTGTTTTTTATAATTTTGTATTTAAGTATGATCTCCTTCATAAAATCACAAATAGAAAGGCATTATCAACATCCAACCATATACTAACTAGGATGCAAGCTTCTCAAACTAAAAGAAAGATCAAACTAAATAATCCATTCCCAAAACCAATGGAATAAGACAAAATCCATCATCTATACTTCTCAAATACGCCCTCTAGAACTAACATCCATAGCCCAAGACTCATTCCCATGACAAGACAAAGGAAAATTAACCATTTTAAGAAATCTTCAAATAAGCTCTCTAGAACTAAAATCTATAGCTCAAGACTCATTCCCATGAGGAAAAAAAGGTTAGCAATACATATCAAAGGATTCACCACCAAGAGGACCAAGCATGAAGAATTTGATTGCTCCTCCAAGACACACCAAACCACAATGACTCTCTCCAAGAACAATCTCCTAAATAGGCCCATTTTGAACTCATATCCAACCCAAGTGTGTTCCTTGCTCTTCTTGCTAAAACCTCATTAAAGATTAAAATCACAAAACAAAATCTCCAAGAATAATAGATCTCCTAACCTCACCATATACAATAATATTTGAACATTCTTCATAGATTTCACATTTGATGTAACTAGTTTTTTATTTCTTTAATTTCTAGTTATCATTTGGAGAAAAGGTGTCTCATAGAAAATAGTTTTTTAACATTTTTTATATATTCATGAAACTTTGAAATTAGCCGATCCATTTTCTAGTCCATTTCATTGATTTAAAAAAATGTAATTACAAATTTTGTAGATTTCGATAACTCAAGGATCAAACTACCTAATTTGATTAAAAAAAAAGACTTTTTTGGGCCCCCCTATTAAATGAGATTAGACTTTTAAAACATAAAAAACATGTGATGAGTGTTATGTAAGTTAAATGAATTTTACACGTCTCTACTTCACAAAGAAGAATCTTCAATCTATATTAATAAATCTTATCTTTTGAAATATTGACTAAATCAAATCCACTATCTTATAATAAAAAGACAATAAAATCGTAATCTCCCACAAAGAAACTTTGTACTTCCTCTGGACTCAAAAACAATCTTAATGTATGTTGAAAAATCTTCTCTTTTGAACTAAAAGTCTTAAATATCTAAGATCGAGATTAGATGATACCCAAGTAGTGCAATTATTTGGTTTCTTCCACGCATATTCAAGGAAAGCAATTGGGCGATTGAAATAATTTAGAAGTTTCTTGGAATATATCAATCAACAAGACTGGATAAAGAATTGCCGGTAAGAAGACGAAATAAAGGAGCATTCATTACACAGAAAATTCTTCCTTCCATTTGTCAAAGACGAATGATAGGGACAGTTTTTGAAATAATGCCCGAGACGGGTGCATAGTGATGAGACTTTCTATATAATTGTATTGTAGTTATGTATTTGTTTAATTAAATTATTACATACAATTATTTAAATTAAATAAATAAATATATTTACTTGGCAAATAATCAATTTAAATTTTAAAAAACTTTTTGTAATTAAATGCAAATATTTAAATAAATTAAATGTTAAGATGTTATTTTTTAAATTGATATAAATATTAGAAATAAATTTGTCATGATATTATTTATGAATTCATTATTGACAAGTATAAATATGATTTTATATTTTTAAGCTCATCTTTTTTAGTATGGATTTGAATTGTATCCTCATCTTTGAACCTAAAACTTGTAGGTCTAATCTTAAAGATTTATGGCATCTAAAAACTATTCCCCTCTTTGTTTGATATCTAAAACTTTTAAGTAATTTCTCCTATTTAGAAATACCTTTTGACAATTGGCTAAGTTGTAAGTCATATTCACCTTAGATTGACCTTTGGATGGATTGATTCAAGAACAATGAACCAAAATACAGAATAACAAGCAAGCATGTATTATGTGATGCAATTAAATGTAACACAAATTACAACAATATTATGCAATAGAATCAATTCCTTCTTATTCCTCTATTGCTACCATTACCAAAAAGTTATAGTCATTAAATACAATTAATAACCCTCAACATTTTGGATGTTATTTTTTCTCCCACTAAAGACTAAAAATCCTCCCACAAAAATTATATTAATAAATCTAATTTAGAGAATTCTTATTTTTAGTAATTTTTTATTTAATCATGATGTGCCAAAAATTTATCCCATGACTCCTACACAACTCTCTCACCACTAGTCTCCATAGCTCTTCAAAGTTCTCCACACTCAAAATAAAAGAGATTACAAGGAGTCCATGTTGTTACTAAAAGATAATGAAGTACAATAACAACACATTGTCCTACAAACATCATGATCACAATAGATCCACATAAATCTCACCTCTAATGTCATGCGAGTTACATGAACATCTAGGAAGACATAAAAAACCAAAGAAAGAGCATAAAAATCAAAATCATGTTGTATATCCTTCTACCAACACCTCTAAGTGATCAAGTTGTGACAAATATGCTATCCTTCACATAGTCCCAAATATGAAGGCATTATCAACATCCAACCATAGACTAACTCGGATGTGAGCTTCTCAAACAAAAGGAAGATCAAACCAAATAGTTCATTACCAAAATCAATAGAATAAGCCCAAAACTGTTGTCTACACTCCTCAAATAATCCCTCTAGAATTAAACATCCATAGTGTAGACATCCCAAATTCACCACCAATCCTTCATACTATTTTGAAAATTATTTAATAATTAATTATTTAATTAATTACCTTCATCATTCCCATTCCTCCCCTAAGGTTAATTAATTAACTCAACTGAACAATCATAGTTCCAAATTCCTCCAACTTAATCAACTAATTAATCAATGATTAGTTAAAGGATTAAGCTAAGTAAATTCCTGTCTCAATTTCTTCTAATATTTAATTCTAAATCATCATTAATTATTATCCTTTTAATCCTAGCCATTTAGTCCATCAAAATGTATTTCTATGTGTCCCCAATCCCCCTCATGCTCCCACATGAATGAGAATGATAACTTGCCCCATTATTTTCTCACACATGTGTGAGCATGCTAAATTGGAGGCATGCTAATCCTCACCATCATCCTTTGACCTTTGAATCATATCCCACACATGTCATCGATCACACATGTGTTAGCATAATTAGGCTTTTACACACTTACCTCAAAGATGCACCCAACTCTTTACCTGATTTGCTCTCAAAGATGGATTGAAATGTGGATTTCTCACTCATAATTCCAACATGATAAGCCTAATTGAACTCAAGATGATGAAATGAGGGGAGGAGACTGCAATTTATAAAAATTGGATGAGAGGAATCGAGGGCTAGGATTTCTTGACTTAATCAAGGGTGGAGATTAAGTGTGGTGTGGATCAAGAGCATTGTGACATGTGTCACAATGGGGAGAGATGGAATATATGAGGTGTGCTCACACATGTGTGAGCACACCTTGGATAGAGAGACCATTTAATTTTGGAGGCTTTTTGTAAGGTGTAAGAGATAATGGGCGTAGGTGAGATCTCACACGTGTGAGAAGAGGGTAGAGGGTAGGCTAGAACACTTGTCACCATGTGACAAGTTTTAGGGAGAGGCGAGGAAAATTAAAATTAGAGGAAATTGATAATGATGATTAGAAAAGAGGGTTAAATAAATTAATCAAGGATTAATTAATTTAATAAGGTGGGTTGAGTTAATAAACCATGAGTTTATTTAACTTGAGTAGAGTCATTGGAGGATGGGCTAATGATGATTAGAGGAGGGATAAGGCTAATTAATCAAAGATTTATTAACTTAGGTGGTATTAGAAGAAATAGTGGGATTAACTAAATAATTCAAATATTTAATTAATTGGAAGAACCTTAGTCTAAATAGGTATATAATTAATTAAATAATAAAATATTTAATTAATTATAAGAAGAAGATAGAATAATTAATTAAATAATAAATATTTAATTAATTAGGAAAAAGTGTTATCAGAATTAGGGTGACTAAAATAATTAAACATAAATAGGAAACTCAAATATAGTTCACATATGAAGTAG
>VDFB02270651.1:766683332-766760331 GCA_007258455.2 Sequoia sempervirens | reverse complement strand
AACAATTTCTTGAAAGTGGGGGCATACATTGGCATTGTCCTTTTGCATTTTTCTTTTCATGGTTCATAGTGCAATCTTCTTACTTTATAGGATGTGTTTTTCACTTTGTGGATGATATTGGGTGTGATGTCCTTCATGAGAATGATCTATCTTAGCATATTACATTCCTCTTAGTGTCTTGATGAGACACACTACATCCCTTATGAATTTTCTATTCTTTGATTGGTCCTCTCTTGGAGACATTAGGCACAATATTCCCTAAGTTAAAGACATTGCATGAACTAAGCAAGACTCCTTTCAACATTCCTTATTGTTGTATTTGTATTTATATGGCCACCTTGCATAATACAATTTGAATGCTTGTGGAGCCATCCTGTTTGTTCATGAGCTCCAAGCATATGAATTTTTTCTTGTCTCATGAAGCTTGAAAACCATTTTTACATGGCACCTTATCAAAGTTATCAAGACCTTTATAACTTTGGTATGGTTTCAATGGGAATCCCAACTGAGGCTTGACTTTCCCCATAGCCACTTGCATGTGCGTGTGAGTACATACTAGCTATGAGTGTATGTGTCTCACCCTTTTAGGCCTTATCACCTAGTGGATAGCCTGAAGTTTCATTGCCTCAGAGTGAGTATAAATTTTTTAGAAAAACAACCTAGATCTGATCCACATTGCGATGGAAAAATGCTCAAATCTTGATCCAACTGTCTTCATTTTTACCTTTTCTCTTTTCATCTTTGATAATACATGCTTGTGCTTTGTTGTTGCTCTTTATATCATTCTCATGTGTGTTCTCTTGTGCCTATGTCGGTTTGTCATGCGATCTTGATCTTGGGGGCTTGATCACCCCTCTTGATCATTGTCATCTCATCTTATTGGAATTGGTACATTTGAACCCCTCTTGATGTGCATGTTTGTCTACTTTAGTGTGAGTTTGAAGCAAGCTCATCCTCTCACTAAAGTAGAGGCTAAATGTAGTGGCAAAAAATGTTTTTGGCACATTTTCACACTTGTTTGGGCCCTCCTTGTGGATTTTTGCTTAATGTTCCTTGATTTAGTGTTGTAATGTGGTTGAAACATTCACATTAGGTCTTGGGCCCTTGTGAACTAATGGATTTAATGGTATCTTACTTGAGTGTTGTGAAGTGTTGTAACTCACTTTCATACTTTTCTAAGGTATTGTTAATGAATTACACCTAAATAACCTCTTTTTAACATTATTCTTGCCTTATTTCAAAGTGTTATAAAGTGTTGTAACCCAATTTAAAAAATTTCTAGGCTTTTCATTAATAATTGGGCTTTCTTATGCTTTAATTGGCCCCATTTTGCATCCACAAGCCTTATTTATGTGTATTTTTTAGGATAATCCAGAAAAAAAAATTTAAAACACCAAAATCTTAAAAAACCCACCTCAAATTCCTAAGGTGGGACTCATTCCCCATCCTAGGTGAATGAGTCCCATTTGGAGCTTAGAGAAAAATTTGGAAACAGGTTTGGAACAGACATTTGACACCAAAAATAAAATTATTTTGGTGGATTCCATGCCACAATAGGATTCTAACTCAAGATAAATTAAGTAAAAGGGGATTCCAAATCCCGAATAGATGCATGTGTTATACAAGAAAAATGAGGAGTTAGTTGAACACCTATTACTGTACTGTCCGTTTGCTGCTAAATTTTGGGATTTAACTTTTGGAAAATTAGGGATCCATTGGACCGTGATTGGGGACTTAAATTTTTTTATACAGGGATAGTCTAGCCCCTTTCAACATCCTCTCCCTATTGATATTTAGCATCAAACTCCTCCCATCATTTTTTTGTGTTTATGGAAAGAGAGGAACAACTAAATTTTCAAAGATATAGAGAAAGGTCCCAAGGAGGTATTTGGCATTGGTTTTGGAATTATTTCATAGTGTGTCTCCATTTACTCTTGGAAACCCTCAGAAAAAGCCCCCACAGAGTGGGAGATCAAGATGGAAAACTCATGGAACAAAAACTTGGAGATCAACTCCTTTGATAATTCTAAATCTCTAGCTAGATGTAATGTGGTTTGGAAAACCCCAGATACTGGCTAGTACATGCTTAATTTTGATGGAGACAAAGGGGAACCTAGGTTTGGCTATTATTGGTGCCATTATTAGGGACTGCACTAACAACTTTGTAGTCAGGTATGTTGGCGATATTGGTATATAGACTTCTATGACAGCGGAGACATGAGTATTGGTCAAGGATGGAGTATTAAATATATCCTTCATGACATAATTTTTTTGATTTCTAAATTGGAAAGGAAAAATTTGTCCCACATCTTTCATGAGGGAAATTAAGTGGCAGATGCTCTAGAAAAACTTGGCTCCTTGTGGAGTCTATCCAAATGGTGGAGAAGACTAGAGACTCTCCTGATGAATATACAAGGATTTATCCTTGCTGAACAGAAAAATGTAACTATTAATGAAGGGGGCCAACTATGCTAATTTGAGCAAGTACATGTGGCATTATACCTTTGGCCTTTGGATGATGTGGAACATGCATGAGTATATGGAGAGGTTTTCATGAGGAGTTGGGAAGGGTTTTGAATTTATGATGATGTATGGTAGGGTTCTCCAAAATTTTTTTAGATATTCGTGTCAAATGTACCTTAACATTTTTCACATTTTCAAGAACATGTATTTGGCAATGTTTATCTTTAATTTGTTGTCTAATTTCTTATCCACTCACATTTATCATAGCTCTAAGCTTTGATGTGTTGTACTTAAGGAAATGTAATTATGACCCTGCAACCATTTTCCTTAGAGTATGTGTTGTACCAAAGTTAGCTCTAGACCTTCAGTTTATAATATCATGATAAAATTTATCATAGCTTTTGGCTTAAGTATTTTGTACTTAAGAACTCCGCATTATGGCCCATGATGATCTATTTCTTGGATATGACCACTAGATTATGTGATATATCGGATGCCTTAATTAGGCATGGTCTTCTTTGGTTTGGGAATGATCATATTGGGGTGGGTCAATTCATCGGTTTCCATTTCAAAAATTTGAAAACTCTGTTGGTTTGTGGAAGCTTCTAGATTTAGTGTGAAGAGATGATAGGCGACTGAGTTAGGACTGAGCTTGAATCCTATAATAAATTTTGGAGGAGCCCTATTGTTTGGTATATATGCATTGAGGGTGGAATTGCACCACTTATGGAGTGTTTGGTGGGTCATGATGATAATTTTTCAACTCAATTTGTTGCCTCCTGGAATAACAAAAGAGTTACGATGGGAGGAATTTTGTTTGAAGCTAATGAAGATGTTATTGGCAAGGTGACGAGTCTTTCCTGAATTGGTAAGAAACTTAAAAAGAATGCCAAATTCTAGGATTTTGAGAGCCTTAATGCCTTCTTCAAAGAGAATGAGAAGCCAATCAAGAAGAAAGTAGGCTTCGAAAGGGAGGCACTTCCTAAATTGTGGGATCAGGTTTGTCTTTCTCTCATGAAGTATGTTACTCTTGAGGGAAGATTTAAGGTCTTTTAATTCTATCATTTGTTGTTACTCAATCACCTTAAGCACAAAATTCTATTAAGTTTTCCTTTTTTCCTACTAACTTCCCTAGTCTAAATCTCAGTAAAAGAAACCCTCGAAGTTGCTACCCAAAACCTAAATAAGCAGCCTCCACTACCTTTACACCAGGTCCTAATTCTTCATCTCTACCATTTCCATTTGGCCTTCTATCCTCCCAAACCCATTTATGTTGTTTGTGTTGAAGAGCAGAAACTGCCCAACCACTCCCCTATTGCTTCTATCTATTCTAAGAGGAAACCCCCCCTATGGTTTTCCAATCAAAAAAATGCTCCTAGACCAAAACCCCCTACAAAAAAGAAGAAAGGTGGAGTGGCTTTGACTCAGTCTAAGGTAGTTTGTGGGCTAGAATTAAAAATACCCCTACCAAGAAGGACAAAAAACCATCGACAAGGACTAAAGGTAAGAAGGAGACTTTGTGCTAGGTGGATATGGTGACTTCAGATAGAGAGGGAAAGAGCATTGAGGACCATGATTCTAAAGGGGATGCCATTGTGTCAGCTACTATGGATGTGGGGATGGAGCAAACTAGCATCAAGAGGTCCCATAAGTTGGCTAGAAATAAGATGGAGGTGGCGGTGTATGACATTTCCAACAACTCATAGGAGACTAGTGGAAAAGAGGGGTAAACTAGTGGAAAAGATGAGTGCAATAAGGACACTATCAAAGAGAGCGGGGGGGATTTGTTGAAGGACCCAACCACTTCTTAGATATGAACAAAATGATCAACGCGGACTCCACCATCCAGTCTTCAAAACCAATGGATAGTGAGGAAGAGACTATTAAGAGGACACAGACATGATGGAGGATTTCAACAAGCTATAGGCATGGGTGGAAAAAATGGAACATAAGTTCACTCGGATTACATGATTCACCATTAAGATCATTCATAGGTTTTCTACCACTCTCTTGGAGGTTCTCAAGGAAAAGGTGGAGAAGGAAAATACGGGAGACGGACCTAAGTTGGTGGGTGATGATGTACTAAATCTTCTCTTGAGAAGAGGGATGGGATTACTATGTAATGTGTGGATTTTTGTTTTGGGTTGTTGGTTCTTTCTCTATTGTCAGTCTATTGTTCCTATTTCTTTTGTTTTTTGTTGTTACTGGTCTTTTGATGTAACTATGGACTTCATCTCTTTTTGGCCCCTTGGGCTTGTTGTGTAAAGGGTACTGCACCTTGTAAATGCAACTTACCTTATCAAAAACATATCACACCTTTGAGATGACATGTATCAATAAAAGATAATACACATTCTCCTCCATGTATAATTTTAAATATTTTATTTGGCCTCTATTTTTAACTTTACACAGTTAAAAATCATCTTAGATTGCTCCTTTATTATGTATAAATTTATAAAGGTAATTATACAATTGTTCTATTTGTACTAATAAACACTATAAAATTAGATCATCAATTTATTTGAAATCACCATGATCCAGAGCTAGGAGGATTCAAAACACATCACACAAACCTTCAACAATAATCCAAAACAATCTTTGTATAACACATGTTATTAAACATTGTATATCACATTGGAAACATAACTATGGCAGCCCACAATTTATTGCCATGAACAGTCATTAATAACTTCTAAAAAATGAATAATGAAGCCAATCCCTCCAGTGAGATTGAATAAAACATAGTTATATACTCTTCCTCAAATTCTTATGAAGATCCAATGGTGGAAATGAAAGTTATTATATTTTCCCCAAAACTGCAAACCCTAGGTAAGGTTAAGACCTGCCCTCACAAAAATGGTCATAACTCATTCAATTCTTAATTAATTTTGATGAGAGTTGAAGAAAATGAAATTAGATTCACATAGAAACAAAATCCAATTGGTTTTAGATAAAAAATATGGAATTTATATTCCGTACCATCACACTTCTTTAGACTGTAAATTCTGCACAATATTGTTAGAATAGGCAGTCTCACCAAAATAATCATATATTCCACAAAAATTGATAAAATTTAATGAGACAAAAAGAATTGGAAACTAGATACAGATATATTTCCATCCATATATCATACTCTATCATTTGATCCTATACCAGGCCGTACAAATCACAACTTCAATCTGGTAACAATGTAAAAATCAGAAAATGCACAAAATTTGAGGTTTCCATTTATCAAACTTCAAAAATGATGTCTCCAACCCCCAATTCGAGTTTTGAAGGGTTTATTTATACATTTTAAACCAAAATTAACCATTTTCAACCACCTTTTGATAAGTTTGTTCACAAAACACCTTAATGACACTTCATCTACCTAATTTTAAACTTTTGACAATTTTTACAATATATGAGAAATGAACAACATCCTAGGACCTATAACACCACAAAGGTGGCCTATTGGGCTTATTACAATATCAAAACATCAAAATGGAACAAATGAATCAATATGGATTCATGGAGGCATGTGATCAAATAAGTGCTTTTGCACCTCACCAAAACATTGGTAGAAGTCTAACACAATCCTTCTCTTGTTAAATTATTTCTTTTTTATTCTTTATTTGATAACAATAAAGTCATTGGGTATATATTTATATTTTAATGTTTTGAATACTATTTAAAATTTTAATCCTATCTATTATTAAAAATAGAAAATAAGGTTAAATATGATAGATGTGTTCTATAGTGGTTAGTATCTATTTTAATAATGTAGGAATGTGTGTATAAAAATAGGTAAAAGTCGAGGGAATGAACCAAACTTCACATAAAATTATATTATTTGTTAATATATACATGCATCAAAATATTTTGATATAGTCACAACCAAAGGGTCTTGAGAGGGACTATCTAACCATGCATTCCACACAAATAAATCCATATAAAATATAAAAAATACCATAAAACAACAAAAATGACACAATATATGTTCTAGAAAAAAATAAAGAGGGAAAAATACCCAGCCTTTGAAAGATTCCTCCACAAATTATTAAATCATCAAATGAATTACAACTTGTGGCCCAATTAACACTTAGAAACCATGATGTTCTCTTGTAGTTACCCAAATCTACAAACCTTGAACATGATGCCACACCACATTTGTACAACACATTCTCCAAACTAAAAGACCTAGTAAGCATTTGTAGTGAAATGTGATGGCCTCTTTGATAACCCCCAAGCGATATGCATACAAACTAAACCAAAGATTTTAAATGGGGTTTAAGGCTACTCTCACACTCTTAGGATCTTTCACCTAAAAGGACAGAGATAAACCCTTAAAATCTAGGTGGTTCACTAAAACTAGGAAATGTATGATGTGATTAAAGCTAAATGAGATGATCTAAATGCAACTAAGCAATGCAATTGATTGATTATGAATGAAAAACCTAAGAAATGTACAATGTTTGAAAACATAATGTGATGTGCAAGAATGAACAAAAGTATGAACAAATGCAAAACAAAATTGAAAAGGGTTGAATCAAAGTGCACTTAGGAGTTTGATGAAGAATCTAGAGTGTCCTGAATGCTGACAGAGATCACTAAAAATCACCAATGGGGCTCATTCACCATTGATGGTGAATTAATCCTGTTTCTGATGAAAACTCCTAGAAACTAGTTTCTGAGTGTCGAGATCCAGAATCTGACAAAATCTAACTTTCTAGCCTTAAGGTGGGACTCATTCGCCACTAATGGAAAATCAGTCCTCTCCCAAAATTTTATGAAATTAGAGACCAATTATGTAGCACCAGATCTGGACTTGTCTTCTTGTCAGGTTGATAGAGTCAAATCTACAGAAAATAGACTGTAGGTTGTCTCCAAGCTTGAAATAGGTTTGATTTAACTTGAAACACTTTGTTGACTTCTTGACCACCTTTCAACACCTAATTTCTTTATAAATCTACATACACAAGTCTACAAACACACATGCAAAAGGGGGAAAATGGTTAAGGGTTAGGCTATAGGGATTTCCCTTAGTTAAATCCCACTTTGGTAATCAAACCCTTAATGAAGAATTATGGAATGAAATGAACAAGAAAGGATGAATAAACATGTAAGTGTCCTAAACTCACCACAACCTTGTTGAAGAAATCTAAAGATATGTTAGTGGTTGCTCCAAAAAAATTATTGATGCTTGATTGAATGATGCAAAGTGCTTGAATGGATGATTGAATGCTTGGATGAATTATGAGATTAGGAGATGCAAAATGAGGAGAAAAACACTTATTTATACACTCTTGTGCCTTAGTAATCCAATAATACAACATCACGGGCCAACATAAGGTAATTTTGAATAAAAACCTAAAAGAAAATTTGAAATATTTTAAATTTGGAGCCAAGAAGGATGCATTCACCACCCATGGTGAATGGGTCCCATCTTGGACTTCAAAGTTGGTGTCGAGAATTAAGTCACATTTAATGTTATTTATTGGGTTTACATTCAAAATTACACTTAATTAAGCCTTATGAGTGCATAAAGGGGTCAAATAAAGCCTAAGAAAGGTGTAAATAGTGAAATTAAGCCTAGAAAAGCATGAAATCTTGTTACAAGACTTTACAACACTTTATAATAGGACTTGATAGCTGATGAAAAAGTGATTTTTAGGTGAATTGTAAAGAATAGAGTCTAGAAAAGTGTAGAAATGTTTTACAACACTTCACAACACCTTCACAAGATGCCATAATTTGAATTTTTAGGACCTAAGGTGAATGTAGTAGTCACATTACAACATTAAATCAAAGAAAAAAATATCAAGCATCATGAGAGAAAGACCTAAAAGACCATGAAAATGTCCAAGAGCCATTTTTCTATGCTATATTTAGCCCCCACTTTAGTGAGAGGATGAACTTGCATCAAAATCACACTAAAGTAGCCATGCACATCGAGAAGAGGGTCCAAATGCACTTATGTTAGCAAGATGGAATGAAAATGATCAAGAGGGATGATCAAGCCCCCAAGATGAATATCCCATGGAAAACTAAACATAAGAACAAAGCAACATAGATGTGAGGAAAAGGGAGAATTAGATTAAGCTTCGATCATTTGTCCAACTAGTTGTGGATTAGATCTAGGTTTTTTGTGAGAAAAAGTGAAAGAATATTCATTCCGGGTCTAGAGAACTCATGGTAGTCCACCAGGTGAGAAGGCCCAAAAGGTGAGAGACATACACTAGTTGGTATGCACTCACAAACACAAAGGAAGCTATGGGGAAAGTCATGTCGCTAAATGAGCTTTCTGCTCAACCATATCAAAGTTATACCCCCTGATAACTTTAATAAGGCACCACAAAGGAAAATGGTATTTCATGCTTCATGAGACAAAAAAAACTTCATATGCTTAGAAATCATGAACAAAGAGGATAGTACCACAGGCATGCAAGCTGAGTTATGCAAGGTGGTAAAGATGTAAAATGTAAAATGAAAAAGATGTCCAAAAGAATCTTGTTTAGTTCATGCAAGGTATGTCACTTAGGGAACATTGTTTCTAATGTCTCCAAGAGAGGACCGATCAAAGAATAGTATATTGTGCAACTTAGGGGGTGCAATGTGTTGCATTCAAATACTAAAAGGAATGTAATATTCTGAGATAGATCACACTTATGAAGGACATCACACCCAATGTCATCCACAAAGTGAAAAATGCATTTTATGAAATGACAAGGCTACACTAAGAAACAAGAATACAAATGAATTATGCCAATGTATGCCCCCCACTTTAAAGGAATTGTTACACACCATTCTATGAGAAATTACTTTAAATTAATGAAGGAAATATGCAAAAAGAAAACAAGACATGAGAGCCAACTTTGAAAGCCCTATGCCAAATCATATGTTTTCTAGTAAGGCTGCATCATCTAAACAAAAGAGAAAAAAATTTAGAAAGGAGGAGTTTCCCCCCAAAAATGAACACACCAAACACATAAGGGATCTATGGATTTGGGGTCAGTATGTTCATTGCTACATTGTTTTGATAAAAGAGCTCAAAATTGTCATCATTCCCCAAAGCACATAGAACTAGAAGAATGATACAAAGAGAGTAAAAATAAAAGAAAAAAAAAGTCTATTTTGAGTCAACATGGAAGAGACATTGCAGTGTCAATGCTTTGCATTATTGCCAAAAGGAAAAACACAAGTGAAAAGAAAATGTAAAGAAAAACGAAAAGAAAAAGCTTTTGGGTCAATATGAAGGATACATTTCAGTCTCAATGCCTTGCATCATCCCCAAAAGGAAAACACAAAAAAAGGAAAAAAGGAAAAGGACCTTTTGGGTCGACATGGGAGAGACATAGGGTGTCTCTATGCTTTGCATCATCCCCAAAAGGAAAACATAAAAAAAAAATGAAAAAAAGGAAAAGGACCTTTTGGGTCAACATAGAAGAGACATAGGGCATCTCTATGCTTTGCATCATCCCCAAAAGGAAAACACAAAACAAAAGTGAAAAAGAAAAGATAATAGTGTATGAAATATAGAAGAATAGAGGTACAAATAGAGGAATATCATAAAGAGAGAGATAACATCAAACACACGTTACGAGGGAACACAATATGCACATACATGAAAAATGAAAAGGAGTGAGTAATGCAAATGTAAGTCAACCATTAACCAAGTTATTGACTTCACAATCTTAAGTAATATAAGTGGAAGATGAATAATGTGATTAAGAGATAAAGAAAAATGCATTACAAGGACAAGGTTAACAACTTAGTGCCCCTCTTGATTGTAGGGAATGAATGAGCCAAGCTGGGTGATGGGAAAGGATCATGAAATAGTGGGAATGGAAATTCTACAACTATGGAATGTAGAGAGGTATTTTATTTTTAAGGGATGATGGGGAAGCAATCAATATCAGTGAAGTGATTCTTATCCAGTATTCCCTTCAATGTCTAACATTCTTCAATGTGATGTCCAAGAATACAATGATATTTGCAACATGGTATGTTAGAATCTTTAGGATGGATGACCAGCCTGTTCATAGGTGGTAAAAGTATAAGGCCTTTGTTTAAAAGCAGTTGAAGTCTCCTTTCACATTTAGGTGGAGGATGAGTAGGAAACTTGAGTTTTTTCAATTTATAAGGTATTTTTCATTTGTTAGACTCTTCCTTTTCATGAATTGGAGGAGGAAGAGGACCCATGGGGATCCTAACATTCTTGTTTTTGGAATCAGGTAATGGTTGTTCATGTGGAAGGAGAATGTTCAAGTCAAGAGGAGAATCAAATATCACTGTACCATAATTTCAAAGTCTCCAATATTCAAAAGGAGGCTTATCAACATGAGGATCTTGATATCCTAGTCCTTTTGTGTTTTCTTTTTTTGGTATTTGTTCGAGAAGTTGATGAATATTATGCTTTTTTTGTGTCACATTGTTGTTTGCTTAAGATAGTAAATCCTTTTCCATATGTTTCCTCAAGATTGATGGATGTGTTTGTAACTTTGTGATCATAAAATGGTTGTTTAGAGGAACTAGGTCCACTTGATGGAGGAACCATAGGTTCGTCATTGATTTGAGGATGTAAGTATGCAAAGTGATTAGGAGGTGCAATAGTAGGAAGGTCTTGTCGCTTCATAGATGGGTAAAAGGCTGCATTGGTTTCAAGGTTATCAAGAAATTCATTTAAGAACTTTTGCATGCTATTATCATCTTCTCCAATGATTTCTACATCACGAGGAGGACAATCATGAGGAGGTGAAGGAGCGTGTGGAAGCTCAAGGTCATTAGGATCACGACCAAAGGCACAATTGGACATGTCTACTAAGGATTTCAATTAATTCAAAAACTTGTTAAAAGAGAATGCCATGATGAATATGTATGAAAGTAAAATAAGATGCAAGAAATAGAAGAAAATGGGGAATCTGTAAAGCAAAACAGAAAGAAACTATAAAAAACTGTAATGTAGGAAATACCTAGAAAATGCCTAAAAATATTGTTTAGAATGTGCAGGGGGAATGATTCACCCAGTGTGGCGAATGAGTCTAGTTATGAGATTTTTTTGTGTTTTTCAAAAAAATTAAAATGAATTTAATGAGTTTCAGATGCAAACTAAGGGTGAAAATGCATATTTTCAATTTTTGAATGATATGACATGCAAAAATGAAATCTAAATGAGTCTTTCATTAATGCAATATGAGAAACCCTAGGATGAAAAAACAAAACAAGAACTAATTGAATGTTGATGCAAATGAAACCTAGGATGCAAGATGTGATTCAAATCAAAAAAATAAATTTCTCAATATGTAGGTTCACTAAAATGAACCAAATATTTTAAATGGGGTTTAAGGCTACTCTTGCACTCTTAGGATCTTTAACCTAAAAGAGAGAGATAAACCCTTAAAATCTAGGTGGTTCACTTAAACTAGGAAATGTATGATGTGATTAAAGCTAAATGAGATGATCAAAATGCAACTAAGCAATGCAATTGACTGATTATGAATGCAAAACCTAAGTAATGTACAATGTTTGAAAACACAATGTGATATGTAAGCATGAACTAAAGTATGAACAAATGCAAAACAGAATTGAAAAGGGTTGAATCAGAGTGCACCTAGGAGTTTGATGAAGAATATGGAGTGTCCTGAATGCTGACATAGATCACTGAAAATAACTAGTGGGACTCATTTGCCACTAATGGCAAATCAGTCCTGCTTTTGATGAAAACTCCTAGAAACTAGTTTTTGAGTGTCGGGATCTGGAATTTGACAAAATCTAACTTTTCGGCCTTAAGGTGGGACTCATTCGCCACTAATAGCGAATTACTCTCTCCCAAAATTCTATGAAATTAGGGACCAATTTTGTAGCACCAGATTTGGACTTGTCTTCTTGTCAGGTTGACAAAGTCAAATTTGTAGAAAATGGACTATAGGTTGTCTCCAATATTGAAATAGTTTTGATTTAACTTGAAACACTTTGTTGACTTCTTGACCACCTTTCATCACATAATTTCTTGATGAATCTACATACACAAGTCTATAAAAACACATGCAAATGGCGAAAATGGTTAAGGTTTAGGTTATAGGGATTTTCCTTAGTCAAATCCCACTTTGGTAATCAAACCCTTAATGAAGAAATGGAATGAAATGAAAAAGAAAGGATGAATAAACATGTAAATGTCCTAAAATCACCACAACCTTGTTGAAGAAATCTAAAGATATGTCAATGTTTTCTCCAAAATGTTTGATTGATGCTTGATTGAATGATGCAAAGTGTTTGAATGGATGATTGAATACTTGGATGAATTATGAGATTAGGAAATGTAAAATGAGGATAAAAACACTTAACTATACTCTTGTGCCTTAGTAACCCAATAATACAACATCATAGGCTGACATAAGGTAATTTTGAATAAAAACCCGAAAGAAAATTTGAAATATTTTGAATTTGGAACCAAGAGGGACTCATTCACCACCCATGGAGAATGGGTCCCACCTTGGACTTCAAAGTAGGTGTTAGTAATTAAGTCACATTTATTGTTATTTGTCAAGTTTACATTCAAAAATACACTTAATTAGGCCTTATGAGTGTATAAAGGGGTCAAATAAAGCCTAAGAAAAGTGTAAATAGTGAAATTAAGCTTAGAAAAGCATGAAATCTTGTTACAAGACTTTATAACACTTTAGAATAGGACTTGATGGGTGATGAAAAGGTGATTTTTAGGTGAAATGTAATTAATAGAGTATAGAAAAGTGTAGAAATGTCTTACAACACTTCACAACACCTTCACAAGATGTCATAATTTGAAATTTTAGGACCTAATGTGAATGTAGAACTCACATTACATTAAATCAAAGCAAAATAGATCAAGCATCATGAGAGAAAGACCTAAAAGACCATGAAAATGTCCAAGACCCATTTTTCTACAGTACACAAACAAACAAAGAAACCAAAAAATATCAATTGATGCAAGTTAGACCCCATACTTCATGGATGCTCCTGCATCACATTTACTTAAAATAATCACAAAACTAAATGAAATGGAATAACATACTAATTTTACAAGTACACACAAATAATAAATATTTAAAGATAGTAAATAGTCATCCTATTTTAAAGAATAATAATATTGTAAAGACTAATTGATTAAATCCAATCCAAAGAAAATAATGAAATAACACTTCATCAAGAGAAGTCTTTAATTAAGTGAATTTAATGTAAATCCTCAAAACTTTGGGAAAGTGATTTTCATAAAGGAGATGAATTAACAAGGGAATGCACATCATAAATTGAAAATTCTTTTTTTTTAATGAAATATTATGGACTTTGAGAGGGACAATTTTGTGGAAACAATTATGTCATGTTGATGGAGAAATATACCCTAGTTGATTTACTTCTTCAACATAGAAAAGTGTGATGAGTGTTATGTATCTTAAATGAAATGTGCATTTCTCCACAAAAATGAATCTTCAATATATGTTGGAAAATATAGTCTTCAAGAATACTAATTAAAGGAATTTCACATCTCTTAGGAGAGAAGGCAAGCCATATAGTCTTGATCTCTAACAAAGTTATTAAATGAGACTAGACTTTCAAAACATAGAAACATGTGATGAGCACTTGTTACATAAGTTTAATGAAATTTACACGTCTCTACTTCACAAAGAAGAATCTTCAATCCATGATAATAAATCTCATATTTTGAAATATTGAAAAAAAATAAGTCCACATATTATAATAAACAAGACAATAAAATTGTAATCTTCCACAAAGAAACTTTATACTTCTTCCACTCAAAAACAATCTTAATGTATGTTGAAAAATATTCTGTTTTGAACTTGTGTAAGGGGGAAATCTACAAGTACAAATAAGATGATTGAATTGAAACGAAACTAATCTAATTCAAAACAACTATCAAGATCTATGCCCATTACTCATCAAATGAAGCTTTCTAAGCTATTGAAAACAAAAAATGAAATCCTATGATATCAAAATGAATTCAAAAGAAAAGGAAAATTTACCATCCCATGTCGAAGTGTATCTATATTGACATATGTTGGATTGTTCAATTCACTATGAAGCATCCATTGTGTGTGTTGCAAAAGCTTTAGGAACATGTCTATGATTGATCAAAGATGTGTTGTGAAGATGTCAAAAATTTGGTTATGGATTCCTGCATTAATTCGTTATGCAAATGATGTTGACTCTCTGATCCTTTTTTTGAGAAGTGTATATGAGTGAATTTGCACCCCTTGTGTAAATTCCCCTTTTGTGCATCCTCACCTTAGAAAACCAAATCCAAAGTCAAAATTCCACATCAGCATGTTGCCTTCCTTCCACTTGGCATATGTTTGTCATGTCAGTAGAAGAATATTTGTTGGGGACACCTACATGGTGTGCAGACATCCGCATGGCATGCTTACATCCGTGACGGATTCCTACATCTAAAGTTGGAAAAGGTGATACACTTCCTATTGGGAATGATTTGTAACATCCCTCTTTGACCAATCGACCTGAAAAATGGCATATCCTTCCCTCTTCACCTTCAAATTCATCCATTCTTCATTCAACTCATCTTTTTTTCCATCCCTTTGGCATTCTCAATCATTCTCAGCCTTCACCTCACTCTCAATATCACTTCAGCACTTCATTACAGTAGCAACAACACTCTGTCAACTCTATAAAGCAAGTGTGAAGCAAGCCATTGCAGTGTGGGCTTGAGGTTTTTAAAAACCTCCCTTCATCATGGCTGAGGCTATGGTGATTTTTCAATTCCTCTTTTCTCCTCCATTGGCTAGTGAGCTATTGGAGGAGGTGGTAATGTTTCACTCCTCTCCTGTATGATTTGGTTGAGTAGCTCTATAATATTTTGTAGTGTTATTTACATACTTTCTTTTCTTCTTTATCATACATTTCTCTCTAGTTGATATTTGGTTGTACATGGAGGTGGAAACACCAAAATTGGGGTCTGACTGAGGTAGGCCCCTATACAGCCCCTACAAATTTCCCTTCTTTCTTATGTGCAAGAGAATATGCTTTTTGGAGCTAGCTAGCGAAATGGAATCTCGACGAGATCCTCTTCATTTTCTTAGCTCTCATATGTTTACTTAATCATATCCGCTTGTATCTTTCCTACTTTGTTGTTCTATTTTGTTGTCCCTTTAGAAGTCACTAGCTAGCCGTCAGCTTGTTTTCTGAAAGTTCATATAGTATTTTTGGTCCTCTAGTCGTACAAATGATAGTGCACCTAAAAGATTCCAGCATGTCGTGTTGTCATCCTAGAACCACACTTTTATCCTTAGGTAGAGAGATACCTGAGGTACAATATTGAATGCAAAAACTAGCTTGCCTAGCCCCAATCCTGATTTCAAGTCTATAGAGTGATCGAAGGATATTGTAGTCCTCATCATTCTCATCCCTCATTTCAAACACCCCTTTAGAGTAAGGTAAGTTAGGGCAGCCTTCTGCTCTTGGCTCTCTATGACTTGGGTCCTTGACATGGTTGGTCCCCCTCTCTAACATTTTTGGTGAACTTGGTGTGAACCAACATCTACTCATTTGTTGGTGTTGAGGCTTTTCCCTTATACCTTGTGATCATTGTGCCTCTGAGTGTTGTGAAGGTTTATGAAAATCACAAACCAGCCCTCAACCTCTAAGTATATTTCTAGGAGAAGTGTATGACACCTTCCAATGGAAAGGATGAAAGTCACTACTGGTTTCTCTACAGGCCTTTTTGTTCGATCCATCGTTGGTTTTGTCACAAAGGAGAAATTGTTGAGGGGTGAGGTAGGGGCCTCTGATGAGAATGACCATGTCCCCACCACTCATGTGTCTCCTACACCATTATCAGTAGATGAGTACGAGGCCATTCACATTCCTTTAGAATATATCTTTGTCCTTAGCAACTGACTAGGAGACTTGGAGAATCACTTGGAAAAGGACCCAAAGATGGCTAGGGTTGCTAGGGTTATTAGTGAAATAAAATATATGGTTGGAAAAGGTCAAACATGCATAGAACTCTTGCATAGTCTCTCTAGTCTGACTGAAGCATGTGCTCCTCCAAATAATCCTAACATTGTACAAGGGGCCACTTTTGAAGATCATGAGAGACAACTAGGAATGTCGATGCCTCCCACATTTGTGTACATGGCTGACACAATCCCCTCGATCAACATCCCTTCTACCCCTAAGAGATCTAAAACTATCAAGGAAAATAAATTACCCTTAGGCTTTAGCTTCACCCCTCCTATCACCTCTAGTGGTGGAGGTTTTGGCAGGATGAGTGGTGGGGGATTTGGTAGTGGTGGTGGTTTTGGTGGTAGAAGTGGAACTAGTAGAGGTAGAAGCCATGGTGGTGGCTTTGGAAGTGATGGTGGCTCTGAAAAAGGCCCTACTGGTGGCAGTGGCTTTGGTAGTGGTTCCAGTGGTGGTCACACTGATGGTTCTAGAGGTGGCTCTAGTGGTGGTTCTAGAGGAGGTTCCTCTAGCCCTATGTCTTCTAATGACCCCGTTATGAACAATTTTCTTTAGAATATGGGTAAGATGCAAAGCCAGTTGGCGAGTCTCTCCTAGGCCTCTACCCAGCCTATCTTTCAACCCTTTTCTAACATAGCCTGTTATTGCTAGCAATTTTAAACACTCCCTTCCCCCAAGGAATGGAGATACCCAAATTTAAAAAATATGGCAGCAAAGGGGACCCACAAACACATGTTTCTACCTTTAATGTCACGTGTACAAATTTCTTCCATCATGATACATTGATGGTAAAGCTATTCCCTTGGTCTCTTAAGGAAATGACACTTGAATGGTACTATTACTTACCTGATAACTCCATTTTCTCATTTAATCAACTTGTAAACCAATTCTTGCAATAGTTCCAAGATAGCATTGTACCAAAGATGACCTTTTTAGATCTCATCCGATGTAAACAAGGTGATAACAAATGGATTACTAATTCTATAGAGTGATGCCAAGTGCTCTTTTCACAAATCTCGTATGCACTGCTTGATTTTGATGTGCATAAAGTGTTCATAAGGAACTTACAAAGACCTTGGTAGGAGAAGTTTTCCCTTATGAAATACCCTTCTTTTAAACATTTTTGTGCTACATTATGAGAGTATCAACAAATGGTAGTTCAATTCAGGGGATCCTCCTCGCGCTTCCATTTAGAAGGAAAGTCCATTGTATCAATCTTTGGGAAAGCTAAGGCTGGTGAAAATGTAGTAGCCACTACGACTAATAACAGCCTTAGGCACAATCAAAAGTTTGCAAAGTTAGCATAATCTTATTCTTCCATATTGTAGAATATGCTAAGGATAAGATCATAAATTTGGAGAACCCTAAGCCTCTTAAAGAACCATTCACTAGTTGGTGTGATTCAAACACCTTCTGTTAGTACCATTGAGTTAACAGACATGATACCGAACATTGTATGTGCCTATGTCATGAGATACAAGACTACATTGAATATGGTACTATTCATCTTCATGGAAGTAAACAAAATATGAAAAAATTGGTGGCGAAAGTGAATAGTGAGTTGCAGATATGCATAGACCCGTTTCCATCACACTCTAAAAACATGATTATTGATCCCTTTGATTCTACCACTTGGCCCAAGGTGTATGTTAACATGGTCACAATTACTCCTACCATGCAACCTGTGCCAGGCTCCCTAAACGTGACATTCATGTCACAAGACTTGCCCTTAAATAACAAGCCCTCCCCTCTCTACATTTCCTCTCACCTCAATAGCAACAATGTGATAGGGGTCTTAGTCGATCCTATAAGTTGAGTGAAGTTCATTACAGAAGACATGTTGTGGTTTAATTCATTGCATAGTAAAGAATACGAAGAAACAAAATCTACCATTTGTATGCACGATTGTCTTTGTCTAAAGCCATATGGCTCAATAAATCTATCTATCCTAGTAGGACCTAGGGTTGTAGACACAGTCCTTGATGCTATCCCAAAGTCGGATTTGTTCAGGATGAATTTAGGCATACCTTGGCTAGCTTCCATGAATGGAATCGCCTCCATCATCCACAAATGTTTAATGTTCTCCCATGAAGGTGTTGTGAACGTAGTTCATGATACTAGATACCAGCCTCTAGTATCCCATGAGAGATATTCATTAGAAAAATTTTAACCCTTCTCGGCTGGTCCGCTCCCTCCAAGAATGGACCAACTTTACAAAAACTATTTGAAGCATAAGCGTAGGGACACAAGATAACTGAAATTGAATCTTTCAGTGGCAGAGTAGTTAGTTGCCTCCACTTCTCGAAATGGAAAAGAGAAGATACCCCATCCTTGGGATGGCTCTCCTCCTCTTTCTAGAGAAGAGTTTTTGATGAATATGCCTAACTTTTATCTATTGATTCTAATGATACCTGCTTGGCATAAGCCTAAGATTACGATACTGGACCTCCCTACTGAACCACCTAGACCTTGGTACTACTTGTATGGTACAAGAAAAGGTTCTCATGGGCAATCTTCTATGTCTCAGCCTCCACTTCCTCCTATTGCTTCTACTCCCAAGATAGTAAATGGGAAGAGGCCCACTACCGAGGAATTAGAGTCGACTCCCTCCACTGCTTCTCAACTTGCTCCTCCTGCTCCCATCTAGGAGCTTGTTCCTCTGCAAGAAACCATTGTGGAGGACACTCCCATGGTTGATTAGGAATCTTTCACTCCTTCGTAACCTCCAGTCTCTAGCTTGAAGAGTCATAGAAACCACCTTGCATGCAAGTGCAAGTACTGACAAAAGGCTCTTGCGACTGAGCAAGTCACTTTGTAGAAGAAGGAAGAGGAGTCGACTACCCCTATCTCAAGACCTCTTGCCACATCCTCCTCTCTCCTCCCCTCTCCTTCTATTCAAACTAGTTCAATCTCACTTCTAGATTTCATTGTGAGTACGAATGCGCCTAACCCAAAAAAGGTGTAGGTGTTCATTGCTCCTTCAGTGGAGCCACCCTTGTTGATTTCCCTTCCAGATGTCCCTCCTTTCCCAAAACCCATAGATATGTTGAACACTTTGGTGGTATCTGCTATGGTTTTCTCCTGCTCTTCCTCCACACCTCTTGCCTTGTCTATGGGGAGTTCATGTCCCTCGATGAAGAAAAAGGTGGAGGGTGGTCCTTCTTGCAATGGAGGACATAAGAGGATCCCACCTTCTCTGAAAGGTGGTCCCATACTGACTTGTTTTGTTTTAGTAATGGAACTAGTCTCGGCTTCCCCTGAGTTCATCACCACTTGAGTCACTCAGTGAGCCTAGCAGTGAACCTCGAGCACAACCCTCTCCATCTGTTGAGGTCTGACATGGCACTCTAGTGAAGTGCATGTTTAACTCCCTGGATGAAGTTCTAGCCTTGTCAGCGATTTTCATGAAATCATTGACCATAACTCCACAAGAGCTAAGCAGAGGAGACCTTGTGGGGCCTTATCCTTAGCCCTTATTATGGGAGGGTCAAAAGCTCCTCCCCTAAATATTCCACCGATGCAATCTCATCCTCCTTCCCCCTATCATCTGGAGTGGGAAGCAGATGACCTCCTGGTTGATGAGTGTTAGGGGGAGGCCTCTTATTTATCTTTAGATTAGATGTGTGTGTGTTGTGATGTGTTTACCCATGATCGTTCTATTTGTTTCTGGATGACCCTTGTTACCCTTGTTGGTGCTTGGATACAGGAGTGGTTTTTTTGTTGTAAACCTTCTTCTATTTGTATCATCATTCTCCCATGTTTGTGATTGAATTTTAGCAAATTGAGACGATGCAAAGCATTGGGGACATTTAGGCTTTCCTTCCATGTTGACCTAGTTTTTATTTTTACTTTGTCTTACTGTGCATTCTTCACATGGTCTAATATAGTAGAGAGTTGATGAAAATTCATTTTATATACTGTTATTATACATATATATTCATATGAGCAACTCTGACCCTGGAATATCAGATCACTCATGTGCCCTTTGTTTGTGTTCATTGCTTTTTTTCTTTCTTTTCTTATCTTTCTCTCTTCCTTGTTTGAGTTGTCCCTTTCATGTGTTACAATACCATTTCTATGAAACTCTAATTTTTAGTAAATGCATTCGTTTCCAAACAAATATTTTCTCAAGAATCTTCACAGACTTTTTCAAAGAATCACATTTTCAACTTGAAACCCTAACAGAATGTGTTTCCTTCATCATGGGTTTTCAAATAAAGAACTGGAGACCTTCCTTCAAGGAGGGAGCAGCTTTCACCTCCCACTCACAAGAGGGCATTTTATTCATTTAGAATTCCTTGATGAAGTAAACATCTTTCGAAAGGATTCCTTGATGATGAATCGATTTGAGAAAAAGCATCTCTTCTCCACTTTCAAACAATGCTTCCTTTGAGTGGACCCTTTTCTTCATGCTAGGTTCTTGAGGGACCCCTTTGAAATCTTTCCAATCTATCGACGATCTATGTGACTATCCGCTTAGTTGACTACATGACCACTTTCAAACATGTTCTATCTGTGTAAGTAAACATGTCACTTTGCAGGCACACCTCTGAAACCACTTTCTGACTCTACGGAGTCCCCTTCTTTGAGTTTCCTCCATGTGAGAGATCTTGGGTGATACCTCCTTATAGGTTTGTGGGCCTGTAAGGTGATTCTTCTAAGCTTCCTTCATGTGAGAGATCTTTGGGGTCACTCACCTGCAGGTCTATAGGCCTATAGGGTACTTTTTCTAGGCAATTTATCAAAGCTTTTGTTCATGTGAGAGATCTTGGAGGACACCTTCCTTGAGGGTTTGCAGGCCTGTAGGGAACTTTTTCTAGGGCTTCCCTCATGTGAGAGATCTTGGGGGTCACCTCCTTGTAGGTATATGGGCCTATAAAATGCTTTCATTCTATAGCTTCAGAGTTCTGTGGGGCTATGGAGTCCTTTACCTACCCTGTTCTTTCGAGCTTGCCAAATTGCGGTTTGCTTCATTGATGATTTAGTATAAATTTCTAACCCTATTCACTCTTCGATCTACTTTACTAAAGCACTCATCAATATTCATGCTCACTAAATTGGGGGAAAAATGTATAGGAGTGAATTTTCACCCCTTGCACAAATTCCTCTTTTGTACATCCTCACCTTAGAAAACCAAATTTGAAGTCAAAATCCCACATCAACATGTTGCCTTCCTTGAACTTGGCATCTATATCTTGTGTCGATAGAAGAATATTTGTTGGGCACACCCAGGTGGCACAAAGATGTTTGTGTGGCATGAAGACATTCGCATGGCATGCTTACATCCCTAACATATTCTTGTGTCTGAAGTTGGCAAAGGTGTTACACTTCCTATTAGGAATGATTTGTAATGTCCTTCTTCAACCAAGCGTCCCTAAAAATGGAAAAAATTTCCCTCTTCTCCTTCAAATTCATCCATTCTTCATTCAACTCATCTTTTTCTCCATCCCTTTAAAATTCTCAAGCATTCTCAACATTCACTTTACTCTCAACAAAATTTCAGCACTTCATTACAACAATAACAACACTCTATCAACTTCATAAAGCAAGTGTAAAGCAAGCCATTGCAACATGGGCTTGAGTTTTTGTGAAAAATCCCTTCATCACAGTCAATGCTATGGTGATTGTTTGAGTCCTCTTTTATCCTCCATTGGCTAGTGAGCTCTTGGTGGAGGTGGTAACGTTTTGCTCCTCTCCTTTATGATTTGGTTGAGTAGCTCTATACTATATTGTAGTGTTATTTGCATAATTTCTTTTCTTTTTTATCATACATTTCTCTCTCATTGCTATTTGGTTGTTTGTGGAGATGGAAACACCAAAATGGGGGTCTAACTAAGGCAGGCCCCTATACAGCCCCAACAAATTTCCCTTCTTTCTTATGTGTAGGAGAACGTGCTTTTTGGAGCTAGTTGGCAAACTAGCATCTCAATGAGATCCTCTTTGTTGTCTTAGCTCTCATATATTTACTTTATCATATCTACTTGTATCTTTCCTACTTTTTCATTATGTTTTTTTGTCCCTTTAGAAGTCACTAGCTAGGTCGTCAACTAGTTTTCTAATAGTTCATACAATATTTTCAGTCCCTTGGTTGTATGGACACCAGCGCACTTGAGATATGCCAATGCACTGCACTATCATCCCAGGAACTGCACTTTCATCCTTGGGCAGAGAGCTACCTGAGGTACAGTATTGAATCTGAAAATTGGCTCACCTAGCCCCAATCCTAATTTCGGGTTTGTAGAGTGATTGAAGGAAATTATAGTCATCATTCTCATCCCTCATTTCAAACACCCCTTTAGAGTGAGGTAAGTTAGGGCATCCTTTTTCTCTTGGCTCTTTATGACCTAAGGCCTTGATTTGGTTGGTCCCCCTCTCTTATAAGAGGAAAGAGGTTTGTTATATATAATTTTTGATTCAAAATGAACATTCAGGATTGCGTAGTATAATATCTCGATCAACGATTGAGAACTATTGAGAGGATTTAGATGGGCATAATCTATGCAAATTGATTATGTAATTGTGTGGTTGAAGAAATCATTTTTGAGTGTTTAGTGGGATTGAAGAATAGATTAATCTATTAGGAAAATAGATGGATTAGTCAGGCAATCATATTGAGCAATCAGTGGTTCGTAATTTTCTCAATCATGAAAGTGGGTGAGGATAATTAATTAATTATTTTAATTAATCAATCTTTTTTGGAGTTGAATGCGCAAATCAAGTTTGACTTTTGCAAACAAACTTATCTTTGTTTGATTTGATTTTTGATGATGTTTCTAAATAATTTATTCAATTTATTCAAATTTGGGAAAAGTGGTTTAATTAAATTATTAAGTTTTAATAATTTAATAAACTTAGGGGAATAAAGTAAATTAGCACATAATTAAATAATTGATGTTATTTAATTAATCAAGAGGAATAAAGTTAGATTATGACTTTATTAAATAAATGTAATTTATTTAATTTGTCAAAATGATGAAAACATGAATTAATTAAATAATGTATTATTATTCAATTAATAGAGGAAATTCGGGTTTTAGGACTTTATTAAATAAATGAAATTTATTTAATTGGTCAAAATGGTGAAAAAGTGAATTAATTAAATAATGTTTTATTATTCAATTAATAGAGAAAATTAGGGGTTTTGATGCAATTGGTGATTTGAGGATGAATTAGTTAAATAATGTTAAATCACTTAATTAATAGATGAATATGATAAATGATAATATTTAAATAATATAGTATTATTTAATCAGAAGGGTGAGAGTTGGTTAAATAGTATTGTTGCCAGTTAGGACAATTTTAGGTGTCTACATAACTAAAAGTCCTAAATGTCTAAGACCAAGATTAGATGATACCCAATGGAAAGTAGCATAATTATTTAGTTTCTACCATGCACATTCGAGGAAATCAATTGTTTCTTCCATGCACATTCGAAGAAAGAAATTGAGTGATTGAATTCATTTAGAAGTTCCTTGGAATGGGTATACATCAATCAACAAGACTGTGGAAAAAGAATTGTTGATGGGAAGACGAAATCAAGGAGCATTTATTACACTAAAAAAATTTCCTTCCATTTGTCAAAGATGTATGACAGGGACATTTTTTGCAATAATGCCTGAGAAGGGTGCATAGTGAATGAGACTTTCTATATAATTGTATAGTAGTTATTTATTTATTTAATTAAATTATTAAATTAAAATTATTTAAATTAAATAAATATATTTACTTAGCAAGTAATCAACTTAAATACATGTGTAATTTTTTAAAACTTTTTATAATTAAATGTAAATATTTAAATAAATTAAATGTTAAGGTATTATTTTTTAAATTGATTTAAATATTAGGAATAAATTTGTCATGATAATATTTATGAACTCGTTATTGACAATTAGAAATATGATTTTATTCTTTTTTAGTTAATTTTTGTGATTTGGATTTGAACTGTATCCTCATATTTGAACCTAAAGCTTGTAGGCCTAATCTTGAAGATTTATTTAATCTAAAAACTATTCCCCTCTTTGTTTGATATCTAAATTTTTTTAAGTAATTTCTCATATTTAGAAATACCTTTTGACAATTTTCTAAATTGTAAGTCATATTCACCTTATATTGACCTTTGGATGGATTGATTCAAGAACAATGAACTAAAGTCAAGAATAACAAGCAAGCGTGTATTATATGATGTAATTAAATGTAACACAAATTACAACAATACTATACAACATAATCAATTCCTTATTATTCCTCTATTGCTACTATTACCAAAAGGTTATAGTCATTAAATACAATTAATAACCCCCAACATTTTGGATGTTATTTTTTCTCCCATTAAATACTAAAAATCCTCCCACAAAAATTATAATAATAAATCTATTTTAGAGAATTCTTATTTTTAGTAATTTTTCATTTAATCATGAATGTGCCAAAAAATTATCCCATGACTCCAACAAAACTCTCTCACCACTAGTCTCCATAGCTCTTCAAAGTTCTCCACACTCAAAAAATGAAAGAGATTGCAAGGAGTCCATGTTGTTACTAAAAGATAATGAAGTACAATATCAACACATGGTCCTACAAACATCATGATCATAATAGATCCACACAAATCTCAACTCCAATGTCATGAAAGTTGCATGAACATCTAGGAAGACACAAAAAACCAAAGAAAGAGCATACAAATCAAAATCATGTTGTATATCCTTCTACCAACACGTCTAAGTGATCAAGTTGTGACAAATATGATATCCTTCACATAGCCCCAAATAGGAAGGAATTATCAACACCCAAATATAGAATAACTAGGATGCAAGCTTCTCAAACAAAAGGAAGTCAAATCAAATAGTTCATTATCAAAATCAATAGAATAAGCCCAAAACTGTTGTCTACACTCCTCAAATAAACTCTCCAGAATTAAACTTCCATAGTGTAGACATCCCAAGTTCACCACCAATCCTTCATACTATTTCAAAAAATATTTAAATAATTATTTATTTAATTAATTACCTTCATCATTCTCGTTCCTCCCCTAAGGTTAAATAATTAAATCAACTTAACAATCATAGTTCCAAATTCCTCCAACTTAATCAAGTGATTAATCAATGATTAGTTAAAGGATTAAGCTAAGTAAATTCCTCTCTCAATTTATTCTAATATTTAATTCTAAATCATCATTAATTCCTATCCTTTTAATCCTATCCATTTAGTCCATGCAAATGTATTTATATGTGTTCCTAGTCCCCTTCATGCTCCCACATGCATGAGAATGATAACACCCCATTATTTTCTCACACATGTGTGAGCATGCTAACTTGAAGGCATGCTAATCCTCACCATCATCCTTTTACCTTTGAATCATATCCCACACATGTCATCAATCACGCATGTGTTAACATAATTAGCATTTTACACACTTAACTTAAAGATACACCCAACGGTTATGGGACATAATAACCCGGCCAAAATAACCTTGGACAAAATAACCTGGTCACAATAACCCAAGGACAAAATAACCCAGGGTCATAATAACCCAAGCCAAAATAACCCATGGTTAGAATATCCCATGGAAAAAATATCCCCATAAGAATATAGAGAAAGGAAAACAAAATTTATAAATTACATTTATGTTGCTAAAGAAACTTTATTATTCAAATTTTCAATTAAAGTGTCAAATTATGAACAATGCCTCTTATATGATCTAAAATTTTATGGTTGTCATAACCATCAACCAATATTTTCAATCTTTCTTTGGGTTTACGGTATTTTTTCCTACTTCGTTGCTCAGTGTATCCAACCATATATTTCTCTATTCTATTCTCTTGGATACTCTGTTCTTTTTTCATTGCTTTGATGAATTTCTAGACTGAGTTGTGCAATGCTTGAAACAATTCACTAAATCCTCTATTCCATCCCTCAATAGTATTATTGGTTATGGGAAGATCATCTTGAGTAGCTGAATAGAAATTCCACATTGTGATTGGAAACTTGGGTGAACATCTGTTGCCTCTTCTGGTTATTCTGCCAATCCATGTGTCTTCAAAATAATTAATTATGGGTTTCAGGGTCTTCTCATGTTCTATATAATAAGGATATTGTTGAAGTGTTTCAAATGCATCAATTACGTCTATCTGAGGCACAAAAGCTAATGCAACAAGTTTCTTGATCTCATATGAAAATACTTCATCAACATTGTAATGTGTTTGTAGAACTTCTTCTTGAACTTTTCTCCACAAGCATTGAGAGAAATGGGAAAAACATCCCCGAATAGTGGCATTTGGAAAATTTTCAAAAATAGCTCCCATGAATCCTAATTCAAAATCAATAAGTATAGTTTTTGGGTTTAGATCAGGTTGAAGTTGTCTTAATTCTGCAAATACTTGTGTAAAAGTGGTTCTTGTTTTGTTGCTCATAAGAATATAAATGAGTGGAAATATTGCATCATTTTTCAAGCTAACAATCGTGTACAACTATTGAAAAATACTTGGCACTATTTTAAATGTGTTGTCACTAAACCAATTTTTAGATTCTTTCAATAATTGCAAATTTTGTGTGGTGGTGAATATTAGAAAATTATTCTCATCATTACTATGATGAAAAAGAAACTTTTCCCCTCTATTGGTAATTTTATATTCAACTGGTAAGATAAGATCTGCTAATGTGTGAGGATTTGGTGGTGATGCTTCAAATATTAATCTTTTTCTTCGAATCATTTTGGATAATGCATGGGTTGATGGTATTGCTCCTACTACGGGTAATGAAATATTAGAACATGAAGTAGCAATGATATTTCTTGTAGAATTTTGAGTCAAGCACACCATGTCTTTCATTTCTTTCAATTTGTGTTTGACGGTGATCATCTCAAGTTTTGGAGCATGATTATGTTCTGTACTGCTAATCACATCACCAGATTCTATTTGTGTCGTAGTATAGCACCAACTTGAAAATTTATTTGTAAAATATTCCACGCAACACTAGATCATTTTATTGATGCCTTGTCAATGAAACGAAAATGTGTAACCGTCTACAATAAGTAAATTCTTGTTTTCTTGACTTGTTAAAAATTGAAGAGGCATTGTATATATTAAAAATTATGAAGAATGTGTTGGTTCCCTAAAAAATATATTGATTTTTTGTACGCTCTTTTAGAAAACCCTAGGAAAATTTAAAATAGTGTTCAAAAATATATATTACAAAATATCTTCTTTTATGAATTTGGATTTCTCCTCTTCTTATCACTCTACACACTCTTACTTCTCCCCTTCTTCCTTTCTTTACTTCTCTTAATTCTACCACTTTATATATCTTCTTAATGCCTTTTCATTTATATCTTTTCATAATAACTCTTAATCAACTTATTCCCACGAAATTGCCTTTATTTTTATAATTATTTACCATTTTATAGGTTATTTAAGCATATTAAAGGTGTTTTAAGGCTATTTTAGGGGTATATAATGGATATATGGTCTAAAAATGACCTAAATAGCCTCTATAGTGCCTCACAATCATATTTATAATTTATTTTATGTCATTTCTAGTTTACTAGCTTGATCTAAAATGACCATGGGTTATTTTGTCTATGGGTTATTTTGACCATAGGTTATTTTGTCCATGGGTTAATATGACCCTAGGTTATTTTGTCCATAGGTTATTTTGGTCGAGTTATTCTATCTAGGGTTATTCTGGTTGGGTTATTATTTCCTGATACCACACCCAACTCTTTTCCTAATTTACTCTCAAAGATGGATTGCATTGTGGATTTCTCACTCACAATTTCAACATGATAAGGCTAAGTCAACTCAAGATGATAAAATGAGGGGAGGAGACTCCATTTTATAAAAATTGGATGAGAGGAATGGATGGCTAGGATTTCTTGACTTAATCAAGGGTGAAGATTAAGTGTGGTGTGGATCATGAGCATTGTGACATGTGTCACAATGGGGAGAGATGGAAGAGATGAGGTGTGCTCACACATGTGTGAGCACACCTTGGATAGAGAGACCATTTAATTTTTGAGGCTTTCTGTAAGGTGTAAGAGATGGTGGGGATAGGTGAGATCTCACACATGTGTGAGAAGAGGGTAGAGGGTAGGATAGCACACTTGTCACCATTTGACAAGTTTTAAGGAGAGGTGAGGAAATTTATAATGATGATTAGCAAGGAGGGTTAAATCAATTATTTAATGATTAATTAATTTAATAAGGTGGGTTGAGTTAATAAACCATGATTTTATTTAACTTGGGTAGAGTCAAATGTTGGAGAATGGGCTAATGATGATTAGAGGAGGGATAAGGCTACTTAACCAAAGATTTATTAACTTAGGTTGTATTAGAATAAATGGTGGTATTAATTAAATGATTCAAATATTTTATTAATTGGAAGAACCTTAGTCGAAATAGTGATATAAATAATTAAATAATAAAATATTTAGTTAATTATAAGAAGATAGAATAACTAATTAAATAATAAATATTTAATTAATCAGGAGTCAAGAGGGGTCAATTAATTAAATAATAATATATAATTAACTAGCAAAAAGTGTTATCAGAATTAGGGTGACTACAATAATTAAACATAAATAGGAAACTCAAATATAGAACATATGAAGCAGTTCATTATTATTAATCAACCAAGTTAACATCAAATAATAGATAAATTGTTACTCTGACATGATATCAATGTCAACATAAAATATAATCATAGCATATAATAATATAAAATCCATGAGTGGCCACAATAAAATAAGTCTATCAAAAGATAGTGTGATTATGAGAAGTGGGACTCACAAAAGGTGTCAAAGGACTATATTAGATTATCACCTCAAAGGGATTTTTAATTGTAATTTGAAGGGGATACTTAGGTTTCTCAATGTAGATCTAGAGAAAAATTGATTTCATAATACTAGTTCTATAAGGACATGGGAAATAATTAAGGAGGATTTAATTCTCAAAATTAAGGGATTTACTAAAGATATTGAGGTAAGAGATGATATTGTGTATTTTTTTCTTCCAAAGGATTTAGATTTGGAGGAAAATATGGAGGAATATATGTTTGTTTCCTCAATATGTCGCAAGGAATAAGAAACTATTTATAATGAAAAATTATACTAATTGTAGTGACATAAAATGCATCTCTTTATATTTTCTCACTTGTTTGGGACCTTCTAGTTAAATTAGACTTATTTGTAACTTAATTTAGTGTTGTTAAATGCATTTATTTACACTTTCACACTTTTTTAGGGATCCTTTAAATAATTGAGCTTAATTATTCCTTAATTGGCCCTTTAATTCATTTTCCAAGCCTATTTATTACATTTTTCGAAGAGGAAACTCAACATTCATTAATGCCTTAACATAACACTTCTCATTGAGAAATGTGTGTCCTAGGTTTAGGGACCTACGACCCATTCACCCATGGGAAAATGGGTCCTCCCTTGACCTTAGGACCTAAATTTAAACTATGTTTTTGGCAAGATTTTAATGTCTTTAAGTGTATATTTAGATGTCGGCTTGTGATATTTGAATTTTGGGAAATTGAGGATACATACCTATAAGTATACGGTTATTTCACTATGTTTCACCTAGAAGATTTTGAGAAGTGCCTAGAAAGTTTATGAGATTTCAAGATCAATTTCAAAGGAATTCAAATAAAAATTTATTAGAGTTTTATTGCAACAATCAAGATCCAATCATCATGTCAAAGTCTTCTTGCATCATGCATATTTTTGGAGCTAACATTGTGATGTAGGTTTCATGAACCAATCAAGTATTCAAACCCATTATTTCAAGCAAGATTCAAGTTTCAAGATCCACATCCATTAAATCCATTTCATGCAAGGGGTATGTGCAGGATCATCATGGAAAAAGCAGGCCCTTAAGTGGCAAAAAAAATAGAAAAATCAGAGTTAGGTAACTTGATGTAAAAATTTGAATAAGTTATCTATATTATTTCAAAAATATGTAAGAATAGAATTTGTAGAAAATTGAATGTAGTTTCTAAACTACTTGGTTTGTTTTAAAAAAAAAACTATATGGTGAAAATTTGAAATTTCAATGCAGTAGTACTTAGATTTTAGGGAAAAAATAAGAAGTAGGTGTATGTCTAACCACCCTAACCACAATAAAATGATAATATTTTTTTATAAAATTTTAGATATAAGTAGAGGACTCATGTCCCAATGTGATGCATATTTTTTTGTAACTTTTTTCCAAGTAGATAATCAATTATGAATTTTTTATTACAACTTTTTTATAAGTAGAGGACTCATGTCCCGATGTGATGCATAGAATGTGATGCATGTTTTGGATTCAAAAAATGTGATATCGTTTGAAAGCTATGGATGTTTTTCAATTAGTCTATCAATTATGACTTTAGTAGTAATTTGAATAGAAAATGAATAATAATTACTTATTAAATTCAAAGTAAAACATAATTTATATTGGTGGAAAGTTGATAATCTCCTTTAAAAACCCATTTTGTTTTATCAATTTTGGGTAAAAAAAAAGTCCTCAGCCACATACCCATCATATTGCCACTTTTTGGCCCATCACGATCCTGCACATACCCCAAGTTGTATATTTACATTCCAAGGTTTATTCAAGGGTTTGTTGAGTGGTAACATATATTTTTTCATTCTTTATTCCCTCTTTTCTTTTTCATTTCATTTCTAGGTTTGATTACCAAAATGGGGTTTTACCAAGGCAAACCCCCATTCACCAAAAACAAACAATTTTTCCCTCTCATGTTGTGTTTATAGATCTAGGTGGAAGAAAGCTTGAAGAGAGAAATTGAAGAAGTTACAAAAGTTGCAAAAGTTGTCATAAAAGTTGTCATCTCATGAAAAATCATCTATAGAATTTATTTCTAACTTTTTGACACTAAAACCCGGAGACTCTAGAAGTGAAAAGATAGGACTAGAGGCTCCCGAAAGTTGTAGAAAAACCCTAAAAAAGGATCCATTCACCCATGGGTGAGTGAGTGCTAGATCAGCTTCAAAAACTGAATTTTTGGTGAAAGGTACACTTAGATATTCCCTTCTCTAACGTACAATTTGATTGTAAGGTATGCCAGTATTGAGCTTAAAATTGTTGTTTCAAGTGTTAAATTGCATTTTGGTGTTAGTTTACTATTTTTATTTTTTCTCCCCAAAGTGTTGTTTGACCTTGACCCTCGTGCTTCAATCATAAGGAAATCCATAGATTCACATCTTGAGTTGACTCACCAAATGGTTGTAAGTCAATTCTTTATGTGGATCTCATTTCCTAGTGAAATAAAGGAAGATAGGTCCATCATAACCTTATTTCCCTTCATTTCTATTGATGCACTTATTTTCTTCCTTTTCACTAATATAATTAGGCTAGTGGATTTGATGTTTTTGGTTGTAATGTAATATATTCAAGCTTTGGATTGCTTAAATTATAAATATACTAGTTTAGTCATAAAAATATGGGTTTTCCTCACCATTAGGGGCTCTTATATGTTGTAAGTAGGTATAAATTTCTATTTATAGAGGATAATAACTAGTTTAGATCTCTTAGGCTTGTAGAGTCTTTGCAATTTAAACATTTCATGGCCTAGAGCTAGCGATCATCTAAAAAATTATACATGTGGGGTTGGTTGAGTTTCCATTTTTGGAGGTATTCACCTGTGTTCCATAGTATTGGAAGACCATTCCTAGGGGCATAAGTTTTGCTAGTTTGGGAGTCTAAAAATATCTAACCTAGTATATTTTTGTGGATGATGTATAGATCTTAAGTCAACTAATATCTATATTTTAGTGATTATTTTCTTTCATTGTGCCCTATTTCTTATTGTTTCTACTAACTTGAGTGGTTTTTCAATCCATGGGTCTCTATTTTCTTTGTATAAATCTATTGTTGGTTATGGCATGGATAGGGTTATGTATTTATTTATGTATATTTTATGTTGAATAGTAGGGATGGGCCCTTATAGAACCCTAATAATAATGAGACTAAATAAGTGTGAACTCCTAAAAGAAACATCTTTCCACATAGAAATTAATTTCTCTAATTATATTGACCTACTTAATTCTTCACAATCTATCTTAAAAACTAATGGGAACTTCATATAAAATTGAATATATATTTTTCTCCAATACCTTTTAAGAATTGAGATTCTAAAACTCCCCAAAATCTAGCAAAGAAACTTATCATCTACTCTACATACCAGTTCCATGGCATCCCTCCATCCTCAATCTCTTCTTTTGGAAGATGAATCATGTTTTAATTTTACTTCCCCCCAATTTTACATGTTTTATTATCTAGTGGAAATTCAGAAAGGCTAGGTTTCACATATAAATAAATAAGGTTGAATGTTACAAATTGAACCTCTATTGGAATTCCTCCATAAAGAACATTATTATATACAAGAAAAGTACTCATATTGGAAAGTTTAAGCATTTAATTTGGATAGATTTCATGAATTTTTTTTAATTTAAAATATATGATGACTCTAATTACTCTATCCTTCCAAAATGCATTGGAATACTTCTTGTAATACTATTAATTGATAAGTTAAAAGTGTAGAAAATATTAATATTTCCAATTCACGAAGGAATGTCATTTGATTGTTGATTTTATAATAGAAAAATGTAAGATTAAATAAAAAAATAGAATCATAATACATTGATTCTAATTTTTTTTAATCACATGGTTCTCTTATTTGTAAAAAGAGGAATAACCATTAGCAATTGGAATTTAAATTTATTCGTTAATCATTTTTGGCATCCTAAAATGGGAGTTGGATTCACTATTTTTATGTATGGATTGCAACATAACCCTTCCACAATCTCTCTTCAATCATAGGAATCATGTTGAAGGGAGGTTTCATGAATATTACATCAAGATAATTATAATAGGAAACCACTTTAATCAAATTTTATTTGTAGATGAAAATAGTTTCATGTTCCTCTTTCTTATTTGTGTCAAAAATTATGACCTTGGTTTTATCCAAGTCACTTGTAATCCATGAGTAGAATAAAATAAACTCAAACTTACCAAAATAGTAGGACTATTATGCCCTTTGCATTTGATAGTTGGCAATTTAATTTAAAACTAACAAGATATTGTATAATTTGGTGGTGTGTCTTCCACATATGACAACTAAAAATCCAATTTGATACAAGATTTTGTATAATATATAAAATCTGATTGGCGCGTGACTATTTAAGGAAACATCCAATTGTAATGAAGATTAATGGAATAATACTATAATTTCATGAAAAAATATTGTATTTTTTAGAAAATTTGCTCAACATTATTTTTTCTCAAGTTTAATTGGTTAACTGTCATAATAAGTTGCATCCAATGGATGCACAAATAACATGCATGCATGCAATAGGAACTATTAAAGAAGAAAATATATTATTATTTTATGTCATGTTAAAATAGATTACCTAGGTTTGACTGATGAATTAAATGAAATATAGATCTTTATTAAAAAAATAGATAATAAACATTCTCGAGCCCCAACACAAAAATATTTCCATTTCCATTCTATATTTGTTCCTCCCACCAAAAAAATCCTTCTTTAGGACAATAAAGTTATAACATCATGACCTTTTAACATGAGCAATTTAATTGTTAAGCAAAAAAAATTAAGTTGAGAAGTAGTAAGAAAAAAAATTACACACATTTTTAATTCCCAAATATAAAGAATCAATTATAACATAAATGATCTTTAATTATAATTAAATTTTCAAAGACAACAAAGTTACTTAATATTACTATTTCCCAAGAGTAAATACCTATGGAATAAAAATTTAACACAAAGGACTTGTATAATTTCATTGAAGAATCTTCGTGCACCAAAAAATTATTACTAGTTAATTAATTAATATTTAATTACATACATTTTTATCAACTATAATTTCTAGTTCTATAAATTTGATGTACAAAATAGAAATACTTCCATAGAGAAAATTACATTTGTCAAATTATATTGACCTATCCAATACCCCTTAATCTATCTATAAAAATAATGGAAACTTCATCTAAGATTTGAATGAATCTTCTTCTCCAATACCTTTTGGCAATCAAGACACCAAACACCCCCCAAAATCCAACAACAAAACTTGCCACCCACTCTACATACCAATGCCATGGAATTTCTCCTTCTTTCTCAGTCTCTTGTTGTGGAAGATGGATCATGTTAGAATTTGACTTCTCCCCACATTTACATGTTTTATTATCAACTGGAAATCCACAAAGACTAGGATTCCCAGAGAAATAAGTAGGGGAGAATGTTGAAAATTGACTCCCTGTTGGGATGCTTCCACAAAACATGTTGTTAGATACAATAAAAGTGCTCATGTTGTAAGAATATTTTTTTGAGGGCATTATTTTATTATTTGATTTGGTTGAACAAATATTTAAAATAGAAAATAAGCCTTAATTCATTGTTGAGGACTATATCGAGACAAATGTATTTGGTTATAATTAAGGCATAGAATCTATTAATGATCAGTTATTTGGTGTACTAATTTAGTTAGTTGTTTGGGAATGAAAGTTAATGGTGAAATCTTGCAAATGTAATGTGAGTTTTCTTTTATGTTATGGTTTGTTTTTGTTTAGTTTTGTCGATGTGGGAACCATTGTTTGTGAAACCTTGTTCCAGAGGCTTGTTATTTTAGAATGTTATTCTTGTCTTGGTTATGCTTTTGGAGTTATTGGTTTTATGTTTGGAAGGGTTGAACGGTTTTGTAAGACTTTTGGTTATGAGTAATTGCGAGAGGGTTAATGCCTCGTGTGTCTAGTTTTGGTTTTATGCTTTATATGTGTTAGTTCAACCCTTGCCTAGTTTTGATTTATGATAGGGGTCATAGGGAGAGTGGCTCTTTGTGGGCGCTGGCGCCTCAGGTAAGAGGAAATGCTCAAGTGAACCCACGTAAGAGTAGTTAAACAAGTGATAACCTAAAAATAGAATTTAGGGGGATGGGTAGTAAAACACACAAGATAATAAACATTGGATTTATCGTCTATGCATTAGGGCTATCATAGATTAATGATAGACTAAGAAGGTCGTGGTCGGCAAAGTCGTAATCTCGTCTTCATGAGAGATTATCGACTCCACATGAGCTACCCTATGGTGCCGGTGCCTCAAGTAGGAGGAAGGGCTAGGGGATCCATAGATGGGTGTCGGCGCCTTAGTTGGAGGAAGGGCTAGGGGATCCCATGAGAGCTATGCGATGACACTCTCCACTTGACACCTGTTTGCCTTGTTTCCTATTGCCTCTGGAATTGTGTACTGAATTGTTGTTTCAGATTTATATGGAATTGTATTCTGATTATTGTTCAGATTTATTTGGAAATGTATTTTTGATGTTGTATCAGTTCTACTAGATTTTTACTCTTATTGTTGATTTAGATTCTTGTGAAAATGATTGATGAATGTTCTTTGGTGACTTGTTTAATTGTTATTGCTTAATTTATTTGTGATGAGTTTTCATAGCTTTGTCTTGTTATGTGGATTCGTGAATGTTGTTGATTATGTTAATTGTAAACCTTGAGTTTGTATCTGTTATTGTACTATGTTGTTTGTGGAGTCGGTTTGACAATCATGGTCGAGTTAACTTCCTTGTCATCTCTGAGCATGGGGGGTGAGTTATTTATAATTCACATGCTTGGGTGGAATGTGCTCTACACCCATTGGGTTCCCCATCAGCATCCTCTTCTTAGCATATCTGCAGTTGGGGTTGTACTAGTGTTCCCTTGTTATTCAGATGGTGTAATTTGTATCATCCCAAATGTTTGGGAAATTCATTGTAATTCTTATATCAAAATTTTGTAATGTAATATTATAACAGTGATGAAATAGTTAGGATCATTTATAACTTTGTTAAGAGATTCATATGATTGTATTATGTGGTGTATTAATATTCTTGCTCTTGGTTCATGGATGTACATTTATTCATGGTTATTATAATACAAATGGATACGTGGTTTATCATTATCTTTTACTTTCCATTTAGTTGTTGCGATGTAACCTCGCGTGTCCTAGAGAACTAAGTGTAATAGTGTAATGTAATGTGTTATGTAATTAATATGTAAATATAATTAATGTACAAATGCATGTTTACTTTATATATCATTTAAAAAAAATAAAAAATTATTTGCATTGTGTGTGTTCTCTGGGGTTTGCACGACGGGCGTTATAGTTTGCACACATGAATTAGGTTGGCCTAATTAAATGTAACCAAAAATAATTCAAAGATAGCTTTGTCAGCTTCACACATGATTCAAAACCTTCTTCGCACTTAGAACAAATATGCAATACATAAATTTTTAGGTCAACATAGACCTAAAATAGATCCTAAAAACATCCACAATGTATATTTAATCTTCACAACACATATCATGTATTAGGTCATCTAGGAATGGACCTAATCACAAATAATTTCAATCATACATACACTTCTCATACAAGTGATGTCCAAATTCAATCTTCCTTCAAATTCACACTTTGCCAACATTATTGAGACTATCTTTAGAAGCCCAACACATAATAATTCTTCTCAAGAAAATACAAAATCTCCCACACTGATATACCAAATAGAGAAATGGCTAAGATACACAGAGCTAAACTTTATCATGCATAACTTTTGGGATATTTCACAAAACATCACAAAATCTTGATTTTTCTAGAATCTAATAGACATCAACCCATGGTTAAAATCACAGAGCAAGATCACGTAGTGCGATGGAGTGTGGACCTAAAAATTAATGCACTGAACCACAAAATAGTCAGTAGAAGCACTTAGCTAATTTCTTGTATAACCATATTTTTCAAACCAACTTATTCTGTACATGTATCTTTTGTAGCACTTCCAAAACATACTAAGTTGATCATAACAATGTTGACATCAGTGACAACATTGGATCAAGTAGTATTAGGTGATTCATGCATATGTTGCCAATAGACATAAACTTCCAACAATCTCCTTCTTCTCCTTCTTTCAACTCCCAAAATATCCCGGAAAAATTATCATCTCCTCTACATGTACCAATGCCATAAAATCTCCCTCCATCATTAGTTTCTTCTTTTGGAAGATGAATAATGTTATATTTTTACTTCCCCCCACTTTTACATGTTTTATAATCAACTGGAAATTCATAAAGGTTAGGTTTCACATACAAATAAATAGGGTTGAATGTTACAAATTGAACCCCTATTGGAATTCTTCCACAAAGCATGCTATTATTTACAATAAGATTACTCATAGTGCAAAGTTTTAGCATTTCATTTGGATTGTTTTCATACAATTTTTTTTTATTTAAAAGATATGGTGACTCTAATTAATATATCATTCCAAAATAGATTGGAATATTAATTTTAAGACTATTCATTGATAAGTTAAAAGTGTAGAGACTATTAATCTTTCCAATTTATGAAGGAATGCCATTTGATTGTTGATTTTCTAATAGAGCAATGTAAGATTAAATAACAAAATAGAATCATAATACATTGATTCTAATCCTTTTTTAATCACATGGCTCTCTTATTTGTAATAATAAAAATAGTCGTTAGCAATTAGAATATAAACTTATTTCTTAATACTTATTTTTCAGCATCACATAAAATGGGAGTTGGATTCACTATTTTTAAGTATATTGATTGCAACATAACCCTAGCATAATTTATCTTCTATAATAAGAATGATATTGAATGGGGGTCCCATGAATAACACAGTGAGGTAATTATAATAAGGAACCACTTTGGCCAAATTTTATTTGTAGATGAAATTAGTTTCATGTGCTTCTTTCTAATTTGTGTTGAAAACCATGATCTTATTTTTACTCCAAGTCACTCATAAATCATGAGTAGAATAAAATAAACTCAAACTTATCAAAATAGTAGGACTATTGTTCTTTTTGCATATGATAGTTGGTAATTTAATTTAATACTAACACCTGATCATATTGTATAAGTTGGCGGTGTTCCTTCTAAATATTATAACTAACAATCCAATTTGATACACAATTTTATATAATATAAAAAATTTGATCAAATCATGACGATTTAAGGAAATATCCAATTGTAATGAAGATTAATGGAATAATTATAATTTCATGAAAAAATGTTGTATTTTTTAGAAAAATTCTCAACATTAATTTTCTCAAGTTTAATTGGCTAAACATCCTACAAAGTTGCATCCAATAGATGCACAACTAACTTGCATGCATGTAGTAGGAACTACTAAAGAATAAAATGTACTATTATTTTATGACATTAAAATCTTATCTAGATTTGAATAATAAATTAAATGAAATCTACATCTATTAATAAAATAGATAATCAACATTTCCTCTCCAACACAAAAATATTTCCATTTCCATTCTATATTTTTTCTTCCCGCCAAAAAATTCCTTCTTTAGGACAATAAAATTTTCATAGCATATCTTTTAACATGAGCAATGCAATTGTCAAGCAAGAAAAAAAAACTTCACAAGTAGTAAGCAAAAAATTATAAACATATTTTTAATCACCAATAAATTCCAAAATATAAAAAATAAGTTATAACTAAAATGATCTTTAATTATATTTAAATTTTCAATGATAATATTTATTTGCTTAATACTACTATTTTCCAAAAGTAAATACCTATGAAATAAAAATTTAGCAAAAAGGACTTACATATTTTTATTAAAGAATCTTTGTGCACCAAAAACTTTTGTTGCTAATTAATTAATTACATATTTCTTTTATCAACTACAATTGCATGCTCTATAAAATTGACCTATGAAATAGAAATTACTTCCATAGATAAATTACATTTGTCAAATTATATTGACCTATCTATTACCCCTTAATCTATCTACAAAACTAATGGAAACTTCATCTAAGATTTGAATGAACCTTCTTCTCCAATACCTTTTGGCAATCAAGATTCCAAATACTCCCCAAAATCCAACAACAAAACTTGCCATCCACTCAACATACCAATGCCATGGAATTTCTCCTCCATCTTCAGTCTCTTGTTTTGGAAGATGAATCATGTTAGAATTTGACTTCTTCCCACATTTACATGTTTTATTATCAAGTGGAAATCCACAAAGACTGGGATTCCCATAGAAATAGGTAGGGGAGAATGTTGCAAATTGACGCCCTGTTGGGATGCTTCCACAAAACATGTTGTTAGATACAATAAAAGTGCTCATACTGGGAATATTTACCATGTCATCTGGAATCTTTCCATACAATTTATTGTTTGAAAGATCCAATGATTCTAATTGCTCTAGCATTCCAAATGAGATTGGAATATTTCCTGTAAGATTGTTCCTTGAGAAATTCAAAGTGTGGATACCTTTAAGGTTTCCAATTTCTGAAGGAATACCATTTGATAAATGATTTGATGATAGATCAATGAAAGTTATAAGTAACAAGATAGAATTGTAATACATCAATTCTAATCCTTTGTTGATCACTTGGACCTCTTCTTTGTAATAATATCTATCATAAGCACTAGCACTTGAGCTTTTTACTTGTGGATGTGGATCCATCATAGCTGTCAAATTTGCTAATTGTGATGGGATGGGCCCAGTCAAATCATTATGTGAAATATCTAACACATGCAATTTAGAAAGATTGCTCAATTGATGTGGAATTTTCCCTTGGAGTTTATTTGACCTTAAAATAAGTATCATCAACTCAGAGAATTTTGATAACCAAAGGGGTATATTACCCACTAATAAATTATCACCCACATCTAGAATTTGCAAGCTGAAGCAATTTTGAAGACTTGATGGTAAGTTTCCCTTAAGCATATTGCCATTGAGTTTTAGTGTCACAAGATAGCTTAGAATTCCTATATGAGTTGGAATCTCCCCTGTCAGATTATTCTTTCCCATGTTCAATCTTGTCAAATAAGAACAATTAGTCAATCCAAATGGTATTTTACCAGACAGTTTGTTCTTTGAGAGGTCTAACACTTCTAGATATTGTAGAAGACCAATGGTAGAAGGAATGCCACCACTTAGATCATTTTTTGAAAATGACAAGAATACAATGCCATTTAAAAGCCTACCAATCTGCCCTGGTATAGCACCTGTAAATCCATTTTCTGATAGATCCAATAATTGCACATATGAGGAAGTTGAAAGAATTGGAAGGCAACCATTCAATTGATTCTTATGTAAGTCTATTCTCCTAAGTGAATTCATGTAGATTGTGAGGGGTACTTGACCTTGGAAATTATTGTATGAGAGATTCAAGTATTCTAGATTGGGTAAATCTCCTAGCCAAGGTGGAATGTTTCCCCATAGATTATTTTGGGAGAGATCCAAATAATATAATTCATATTGTGTTGAAATGAATGGAGGCATGATACCTTCAATATTACAAGAAGCTAATACCAAATATGTTAGGGAAAATAAAGGTACCCATTTTGGATCAACTTGGATAGTAAATTTATTATAAGAAAGTTCAAGGTCATAAAGTTTAGTAGCATATTTGAAAGCATCAAGAGAAAAATTACCTTGCAAGTTGTTTGAAGAGAGATCAATATCTTCCACATGAGGGAGAAGGGAAATAGAAGTGGGAATGGTACCATTTAGTTGATTTGCACGAAGATGAAGACCTCTCAAGGATGAAATGTTACCCAATGAGTAAGGTATTTCACCACTAAGCTCATTGTTAGAGAGATCGAGTCCAATCAAAGATGAAAGTTGACCAAGTGAGGGTGGGATCTCTCCACTAAATGAGTTTCCACTAAGATCTAGGAATTGAAGAGTGGAGATGTTGCCAAGGGAAGAAGGAATAATGCCTTCCATCTTTCCCTCAATAAAGCCTTCCATTGATTTACTCATATCAAGATGGAGGAGGGAGGAAATATTTCTAATACATGGTGGAATACTCCCTGTTACATTTGTATTTGCCAAATCAAATTTGGTCAATTGTGGCCATTTGCTACATAATATATGACCTATATCTCCACTCAATAATGAGTTTCTAGACAAACTAAGCTCTTGCAAATGAGGCATATTTCCCAACCATGAAGGGACTATGGAACTAAGGTCATTTCTATCTAAAATAAGATGGGAGAGGGAGGTGAGGTTTTGGATGGGATTGGGGATGTGCCCTAATAGATAGCAATTAGCAAGGTTCAGGTAATGGAGATGATAGAGATGAGAAAGGGTTGCTTCCAAATTCCAACTTGTCACATTTAGCACTACACCTTCAAGAGACAAATATTTTAACTCTTGCAACTTCTCTATCCACCTTAAACTATAGTCAAACCAGTAGTTCTCATCCAAGTTGAGGTGAGTCAAGGTGTGTAAGGAGCCAACATCCATAGGAATCTTACCTTCAAAATTGTTCCAGGAGAGATCTAGATGCCTTAAATTTTGGAGACCAAATAATTCTGCAAACATTAAACAATTTAACATCAATAACTAAAATTAAATTATGATTAAAAAATAAAACAATAATTTATTATTATTTTCTAATATAAATAAAATAGAAAATTATTATTAATTCTTTGCCAATTAAAAATTAATATTTAAATAAAACATAAAACACCAAATGATCTTATTATTTTTATAAATGCAAACTTCAAAATTTGAGTTAGTATAAAAGTACCTTTGGGGAGAAAGCCACTGAATCCGTTCACACTTAAAGTCCAAATACTCCATGTACTTCAATTGAAACAAAACTGGAACAAGTGTTTTGTAAATATAACTATCGCTAGAATAGTTATAAATATAATTATTGGAAAAGCGGAGTTGGATGACGTGGGAGGAGGAGTGGCTGCATTGAACACCACGCCACTCGCAGCAATTAAACCCCCTCCACGACTCCAATTTCTTGGCCGCAGTTGGATCATACTCCACCCTCCATGACTTCAATTTCTCGGCTGTAGTTGGATCCACATAATAGTGATTCTTAAGAGCCAGAAGAACATCTCTCTCATGTGGAAAGCAGGAAACATAACAGATGGCGGTGACAGAGCAGCAGGTCATCACAATAAACAAGCATAGCATCACAGAGAATCTCTCCATTTTAACAACTACTGATAATCTCTGCAGCAATGTTTCATTGAAAAATAATCAGACAGGAATTGATAAGTGCCAAACATAATATTTAAAAAAGAAAAAAATGGAGAAAAACAAATGAAAAAAGAAGAGGGGTTACCTCCAGAACAGAAGGCAGCAGTGAGATTGAGGAACGATGCTTCAGAAGAAGAGGGGTATGGCAGTATTTATAGCAAAAGATCGGGAAAAAGGTAATTTTAATAATGGTAAACAGCTGGATATTTCGTATGGTAATTTGGCAGAGTTATATTTCGTATGGAACACGAAAGATGATGTGTTTCATTTATTGACTTGACTTGCAATGAGAAATGAGAGGTGTGCACTTCATTCATGTGATATATTTCCAATAGACTCGTGACTTGGAGAAAATTCAATTATTATTTTTTCTTTCGTGAACAATACGCGAGCAATGTAATAGGGGAGAGGGCCCAGTAGTCGTGCACCCTAACTTCGCGCTTCTAATTATCCTACGTCGAAATTTCAAATCACTCCCAATTTTTTACAGCGGCTTACTTGGCAAGTTCTCTACTTATAACTAAGGTTTCAGGGCCACATCATCAAATATGATGCCACATCAGCATGCGTTTTTGTCAAGGTGTCGAAAAAGGCCCCAAAAAATAGTGAGACCAATTCTCATGCATTACATCATGAGTAGTTGAGCGCTGATGTGGTATCACATGATTGGTTGCTTTTTAGATCAAAAGCATACATTTTGTTTAATTATGGGTAGTCAAATCACAAATATTGGACATTATATAAACGACTATTAGGTATTATATGTACGATTGGGTGCACGACTATTGGACCCCGCACGACTATTGGGCCCTCTCCCCTAATTGTAGAGCAAAACAATAGTACCTTGACAAGTAGGTAGGAAGAAAACAAAATTACAAATAAATTCCATCGTCTCCCACACGAAGTAAAGTCAACAAAGACTGGGAAAACGTTTCATCATTATTTACTTTATTATTTCCTTTCTAGAGTTGAACTTTAATCTCCTTTTCTATCTATATTGTAGACCACTATTATTTTATTGTTTATGAAGAGAGACTAATATTAAAAAATATAATCTGTTATCTTTTATCTCACCATTTATTAATTTTTGTTTTACTTTCTTCTCTTGAGAGTCATTGCATATATATTTGATATCAATATTGTTATTAATTAATTTTAATGTTTTCTTATTTGCTTTATGTTTTATGTTAAATCATTTGTGTTCTTTAATTGAATGCCAATTGATTTATTTATTGACTTGATAAGTGTTAAAGAAAACATAAAATTTAATTTTTTTTAATTTATATTATAAAATAAATAAATATTAAATTTAGTTTTTAGTAAATAAAATAATGAAATTAATTTAATAGTTCTTTAAATTTTTTATTTTCTCTAATAAATGGTAAATGTTATTCTAGTTTTATTGATCAAAATATAATTTAGATCATTGAATTAGGTAATGTTTAACAATAATCAAGTTTATTGCAGACATGTTTTTGTCCTAGGGATGTCATAATAATCATACATTATTTTTCTCATTTAATTGATATGGGAGGTGATATCTCATACATTAAGGTCCTAGACTATTGTAATAAGAATCACCATCCTCAATTTATAAGGAATCAATATTAAAGATGTAATCTTGGATATGTGTTTTGGGGGAACAATTGGCAATAATGAAGTGATTTAACACTATGATATGTAGCACATGAACTATGCTTACAAGTTGACATGCAAAAAAGGTATAAGGACAAAGATAATGTACCTTAAACTCTAGGATTCAATTTCACAAATCACATGATATTGTCTATATCATTTTGGCTTCATACTCCTCCAAATTTTGATATTTTTTCTAACTTCCTTGCTATTGAGTGTTCAATTCTACATCAATCTAATAGAATTAGTATAAAATATTAAAATAATATTTTTATATTATCTAATTCAAATGAAAAAAATATGATAATTATCATTCCAACAATAGGAAAACAAAAATACTAGTTCATAGAATCAAATTTAGTCTAAAACATACAAATTAGTTCTTCTATGTTCACAAAATAAAAAGTGTAGTGGAATTGTTAAACAATGATTGAAATTTTTTCAACACCATGAAAAGTGTGTTTTTATGTTGGATACAGCGTGTATTATAGAATAAAATAGAGCATGTGGGTGTTGAATATTGAGATCCCCATGCCTTTTTAACCATTATTTTGAATCCAACAAGCACTCTCACATTGTAACCTATTTAAATAATTTCAATAGGGGGAGAGAGAGAGAGAGAGAGAGAGAGAGAGAGAGAGAGAGAGAGAGAGAGTGTTTTCTTCACAAAAACATGAGCACATTATAATGTGTTTGTGTTTGAGTGGAGAGAAAGGGAGGGAAGCTAAGGGAAATATCATTTTTTATTTAAAGAAGCATGAGTGTGTTATAACATGAGCATGCTATAATGTGCTCACATTATAATCTACTTTGGTAATTTCCAATCCTTAGTGTTGGATTTACCTTGTTGATCCAACCCAAAGGGTTGGGCTTACATGTCGATGCCCACATATGCGTTTTTGTAAATTCTACAAAAATGACACAATGTTGAGCATGCTTTCCATCATTTTTGTACATCTTTCAATGCCAAGTTAAAAGAATAACATAGTAATGTTAAGAGCTCTCTTAGCTCTCTAACCATGAAATTTTTTCTTCATTCAATTATGTTAAGGTTTTGATCTTTAATTTCTTTTGCTACTGTCTCCATTTTAAATTGTCAAAAACCTATGTGCTATTTTGGCTTTATTTTTTACTCATTCATTAAAATTTGAAACAAATTACATTTTTTGAAATTATACTATTTTATAGACAACAAATTTATTTATTTATTTTTAATTATTTTTCAAAAAAATTATGGGGCACATGATTGATCTTTTTTTTTTAGGATGTGTCCACTTTGAACATTAATATAAATCATATATTCATTAAAAAAATAGAAAAACATATTGGGCATAAACTATATGGTGTTAATGAGCTAGAACTATATGGGGCATAAACTATATGGTGTTAGCTATTTTTAATCGAAGAAACTTTTTAAAATAAGAAAATAAAATTAACATTTTGGGGTCCAGCCACACTAGATGCTATGCTATTTTTCCAACAAAACTATGGGCAATTTGTGTTTCCCCCTATTTGAACCCCCTAATCTCCACCATTTTAAGGAGAAGAATAATAGTTTAGAAATTATATTTAGAGCACTACAACTTTTGTTCTTGCTACATCTTCAAATTTTGAGTATAACTATATCTTTAATTTCTTATCCAAGATCATTTTTTCTTGATTTTAGAAAAAATGTGGCCACTTAAGACCCCCTTTTGGTCCCCCATTTCCTACAATTACCCATAAATCAATTGTTTTTTTCTATTAAAAAAATGGCAATACCAATTTTCTACGTATTTTGCTCTCTCATTATCTATTTTCATTTATTTCTTACATTTGCAATCTAGAAATTAACATCATATGTATTATGATAGAAACCATATCATACCTTTGATAAGATCTAGATATTAATAAAAGATAATACATAATCTCATCCACATGCAAATTTGAATATATATTTTTCTCTATTTTCAATTTTGTAGTTAAAAAACATCTTAGGTTGCTCTTTTATTCTCTACAAATTTGTGAAGATACCTATACAATTGTTCTATTTATTCTAATAAATACTAAAAATTTGATAATTAAATTATCGAGAATCACCAAAATATTGTTGGAAACCTAACAGAGTGTGTATCTTGTTTAATATTGTCTTTTCTATCGTTTCTTTAACAATGATTTAAATTTATTGGATATATGTTTTATGTTTTAATGTTTTAAATACTATTTAAATTTGTATTCTTATATCTATTTTTTTTTTTTTTTAAAGTTTAAAAGGATATATAAGTGTTATATAGTGGTTAGTATTTATTTTAGTATTGTAGGAATATGTGTATATACAGATAGATAAAAGTTAAGGGAATGAACCCAACTTCACATAAGATTATATTATGTGTAAATGTATGCATGTATCAATATTTTTAATTTAGTCACAACCAAAGGACCTCTCAAGAGTGACTATCCAACCATGCATCCCACTTAAATAAATTCACATAAAATAGAAAACATGTCATAAAACAACACAAATCCACAACAAATATGACACAAGATATACCCTAGAAGAAACTTCAATGACGGAAAATACCCAATCTTTGAAATATTCATCCACATGTTATTAAATCCTCAAACACATTACAATTTGTCACTGGATCACCACTTAGAAACTATGCTACACTCTTTTCATGATCCAAATCTAATGAAACTTGAACATAACATCACCTCACATTTGTACAACACATTCTTCAAACTATATGGCCTAGTAAGCATTTACAATGAAATGTGACAACTTTTTTGATAATCCCCTAATGACCTACACACAAACACACAGTAAAAAATCAAAAAATATAATTGATGCAAGTTACACCGCATACTTCATGGATGCTTCTACATCACATTTACTTAAAATAAACACAAAACTAAATGAAAATGGCATAACATACTAATTTTAATATTACACATAAATCATATACATTTAAATAGTAAAAAATTCATTGTAAAGACTAATTCATTAAACTCAACCCAAAGAATAAAAGGAAATAACATCTCATCAAGAGAAAAATCTTGAATTAAGTGAAATACACGTGAATTATCAAAACTTTGGGAAAGTGATTTCCATGAAGAAGATGAATTAACAAGAAAATGCACATAATTAGATTGAAGGTTCTTTATTTTGTAACATGTTATCGACTTTGAGAAGGACATTTTTGTGGAAACATTTATGCTATGTTGATGAAGGAATATAACATAGCCTATTTACTTCTTGAACATAAATCACGTAATGAATGTTATGCATGTTAAATGAAGAATGCATTCCTCCACAAGAAAAAAAAAGGAATCTTCAATCTATTTTGGAAAGTCTTGTCTTCAAGAATACTAATTAAATGAAGTCCACATCTCTTAAGAAAAAAGATAATATAGACTTGGTTTCTAACACATAGATTAAATGAGAGTAGACTTTCAAAATATAGAAACATGTGGTGAGTGTTATGTACGTTAAGTGAACTCTGCACTTCTCCCTTTCACAAAGAAAAAACCTTAATCTATATTAGAAAATCTTACATTTTGAAACACCAATTAAATAAAATCCACATCTCAGAGGAAAATTAAATAAAAATAGACTTGTAAAATGTATATATATATATATATATATGTTTTTGAAAAACTTACATTTTAATCTAAAGTCTTAAATCTGTAAGACAAAGACTAAAGATACCAAGACAAAGTAGTGCAATTGTTTGGTTTCTTCCACGCACATTCGAGGAAAACGAAGAATTTGAAAGCAGTAAATTCCAAAGTACACATCAATCAGCGAGACTGTGGAAATAAACAGTGATCATCCATTATATTCCAGTAAATTCCAAAGTACACATCAATCAACGAGACTGTGGAAATAAACAGTGATCATCCATTATATTCAAGATTCTTCCTTCCATTTATGGAAGACGAATGACAGGGACAGTTTTTGCAATAATGTCTGAGACAGACAATCTAATTCATCTATTTAGTTAAAACAAAATGAGAAATAGCCTGTTAAGGAATTTTGGAGAATAATTTGCCATTTGGATTATCTTTCCAAGATATTAGTTAGATTTTATGGAACAAAAATTATAATATATGATTGTAAAAAGGAAAATTAAATTTAAGATATATAATAATTTTATAATTTATGATAGTGATCGAGACTTTCAGTAGTTATTTATTTTTTTAAATAACTTATTACACAAAATTATTTCAAATAAATATATATATTTATTTAACAAATAATCAATTAAAATACATGTGTAATTTTTAAAAATTAAATATAATTTATTGTAAAAGTATTTATCTCTTAAATTGATTCAAATATGAGGAATTTTTTTGTCATGGTATCATTTATGAACTCATTATTGGTTTAGAAATCCCACTTTATATTTTCCTTGTTTACACTTTTACGAGTGTGAACTTGAATTGTATGTCCATATTTTAACCTAAAAATCATAGGCCTAATCTTGAATATTTATGTCTTCTAAAAAGTATTTTCCTCTCTGTTTGATATATAAATTTGGCTAGGAATTGGTCATATTTAGAAACACTTTTGGGGATTTTGCTAAATTGTAAGGGCCATCTTTTGCTCAACATGTATTATGTGATGTAACTAAAAGTAACACAAATTATAAAAATATTACACAATAGAATATTAATTCCTTATTATTCCTTTATTGCTGCCATTACCAAGAAATTATAGTATTTAAATACAATTACTGACTCTCAAATTTTGGAATGGTCTTTTTCCTCCTACAAACACTAAAAGCATTCCCACAAAAAAATAGATGCGTGAAATCTTGAAAGTATAATTTAGAAAAATGGTTGTTTTTATAATTTTGTATTTAAGTATGATCTTTTTCATAAATTCACAAATAGAAAGGCATTATCAATATCCAACCATATACTAACTAGGATGCAAGCTTCTCAAACTAAAAGAAAGATCAAACTAAATAATCCATTCCCAAAACCAATGGAATAAGAAAAAATCCATCATCTACATTTCTCAAATACGCCCTCTAGAACTAACATCCATAGCTCAAGATTCATTCCCATGAAAAGATAAAGGAAAATTAACCATGCTAAGAAATCTTCAAATAAGCTCTCTAGAACTAAAATCCATAGCTCAAGACTCATTCCCATGAGAAAAAGGGTGAGCAATACATATCAAATGATTCACCGCAAAGAGGACCAAGCATGAGGAATTTGATTGCTCCTTCAAGACACGCCAAGCCACAATGACTCTCTCCGAAAACAATCTCCTAAATAGGTCCATTTTGAACTCATATCCAACCCAAGTGTAGGTTCCTTTCTCTTCTTGTTAAAACCTCATTAAAGATTAAAATCACAAAACATAATCTCCAAGAATAATAGATCTCCTAACCTCACCATATACAATAATATTTGAACATTCTTTGTAGATTCAACATTTGATGTAACTAGTTTTTATTTCCTTAATATCTAGTTATGATTTGGAGAAAAGGCGTTTCATAAACAATAATTTTTTAACATTTTTTATAGATTCATGAAACTTTGAAAGTAACTGATCCATTTTCTAGTCCATTTCATTGATTTAAAAAAATGTAATTATAAATTTGGTAGATTTGACAAAATTCAAACTACCCAATTTATTAAATGAAATGAAGAAATTAGCTACATCTATTCCCTATATCTTAAAACAATTATACAAAGTAATAATAGAAAAATAATACATTTATTTTTTTGTTAAATCTATAATATAAGAATTGTTTCCTAGCTTACAAAATATACATTTAAGACAAATCAGCAATTATCTTCATGCCATGAGATTATTTTTCAATATGACACTTCACACTCATCATTGTCAAATATGTTAAGCAATAATGAAAACATTTCAACGAGAAGGTATACGATAGTTTTTCCCAATCAATTATTTACTATTTCCACATTTCTCTTCATTGCATGTACTTATATACTCCAACAATTATGTGTTGACAACTAGCTCAATACAAATTTTGCATGGAGCAAGTGGACTACAAAAATAGACAATAGATTTCTATTACTTGGGCCACCACTAACTCCCTATGTCAAATTAACTATGACACACTTGTCATTTGGTACTATCCATTATTTTCTATGTTAAGCTACTATCTATCTTGAATGATCCAAAGCTAGTATTTGTATTCAATATATTTTATGGGTCTAAATACAAACTTCAATTGTATAATTACCTATTAACACTAATAATTCTCAACCAAATAAGTATTTTTGTTGTATCAATTTTCTAGTTTTTCTAAATATCATATTCTATTATTTTCTACAAGTACAATAATATATATATTTTTTTCACAAACTCTTCTACAACACTTTTGAATATTTCATAATTAAATTTTTTTCTAGTATCATGAATTCACAATTTATTTTATTATACTAACAATTATTTTTAATTTATTTCTAAGTGATAATTGTTTGATGCATTTCAAGTATCCTTGCATAATTGGTTTGGATTTGTCATGTAAATATATTGTTAGTAGTTCTTTCATTTGTGTCATGTTTTAATTGGAAATTTATGTCTAGTTGTAAAATTATATTATTTGTCAATATTTATATGGATATTTTGATTTAGCCACAACCAAAAGGTCTTGATAGAAACTATCTAACCATGCATCTCATTCAAAAAAATCCACATAAAATATAACATACCACAAAACAACATAAATTTATAACAAATATGACACAATATACCTAAAAAAATCAATGAGAGAAAAATACCCAACCTTTGAAATATTCCTAGACACATATTATTAAATCCTCAAACACATTATATTTTGTGGCCCAATCAACCCTTAGAAACCATGTTGCACTCTTGTAGTGGATCAAATCTCACAAACCTTGAACATGATGTCACCCCCACATTTGTGTAACACATTCTCCAAAATGTAAGACCTAGTAAGCATTTGCAGTGAAATGTGATGACTTCTTCAATAATCCCCAAGTGATCTACACATAAACATTCAAAGAAAACCTTAAAAATCAAATTGATGCAAGTTAGACCCCATACTTCATGGATACTCTTGCATCACATTTACATTAAATAATCACAAAATTAAATGAAATGGGACAACATACCAATTTTACAATTACTCATAAATAATATACATTTAAAATAGTAAGTAGTGATCCTATTTTAAAGAAGAAAACAATTTTAAGGACTAACTAATTAAACCCAATCCAAATAAAATAAGGAAATAGTATTTCACCAAGACAAAAGTCTTGAATTAAGTGAAATTAATGTGAATCCTTAAAACTTTGGGAAAGTGAAATTGTCATGAAGAGGATAAATTAACAAGGGAATGCTCATCATTAGATTGATTTTTTTAATGAAATATTATGGACTTTGAGAGGAACAACTTTGTGGAAAAATTTATGTCATGTTGATGAAGGAATATAACATAGTTAATTTACTTCTTGAACATAGAAACATATGATGAGTGTTATGTATGTTAAATGAAGTAAGATTTTTTTCTCAAAAAAGAAACTTCAATCTATGTTGGAATGTCTTTCCTTCAATAATAATAATTAAATGAAGTCCACATCTCTTTGGAAAAAAGGAAATATAGTCTTGACCTCTAACAAAGAGATTAAATTAGATTAGAATTTCAAAACATTGAAATATGTGGCAAGTGTTATCTAAGTTAAATGAACTACGTACTACTCCATTTCATGAAGAAAAATCTTCAATTTATTTTGAAAAATATCATCTTTTGAAATACCAATTAAATGAAATCCACATCTCATAACAAACATAACAATGAAATATTAATATATGACAAAAACGTTAAATAAAAATAAACTTCTAAAACACAAAAAAATATAATAAATGTTATGTAAATTACATAAACTTTGTACTCTTCCACTCAACAAAAATATTGATGTATTTTAACAAATACTCCCTTAAATTAAACTAAATTATTGAATCTCTAAGATAGAGATCAAATGATACCAAAGACAAAGTAATAAAAATGTTTGGTTTCTACCACACACATTCGAGGAAAGCCATTGGTTTTTTGAATGGGTGAGTAGGTTAGAGAGGTATACATCAATCAAAAAGAGTGTGGAAAAAGGATTACTAGTGAGAAGACAAAATAAAGAGGGATCATCCATTACATTCAAAATTATTCCTTCCATTGGTGGAAGACAAATGATAGGGACTATTTTTGAAATAATTCCTGAGAGGGGTACATCTTGTGTGGATAATCTAATTCGTATATTTATCAAATGGATTATCTTGCTTCTCCACAAGGAAATCAACAAGAATATGGAAAAAGGATTATTGATGATCCATTACCTTTCCTAATTCATAGATCTAATAATAGAAATTATGCTACCAAAGACTGCAAAGACAACTTCATACTTTTGCCTACCATTGCAACAACCTCACACCAAGCCATCACCTGATCTTTAACTGACCTTCTTATTTTCACTTTGGGGTAAAAGATATGACATTGAACATCTCCCCTTGAATCCATGCTACTTTTTGTGCACTTGGAGATGCCTTTGTGCATAAATCACGGGCATAGATTCTTTTTAATTTTTTTCATGTTTCCTCCAAACTCTCTTAGGCTCTTTCCTTTTCTAAGCTTTTTCAAACTCTTCCTTCTTCTTGTTTGATATGTTTTCCCTCTTATTATGATTAGGCCGACTCACTAAATTTCTTCTATAAAATTGTGCTATATGTCCAAGATTGGTACATTAATAACAAACCACTTTCATATTTCTATAAAATGCAAATCGACTCCTTCCTCTACAATCAATTGCTTTATGTCCATAATCATTACAAGAGTAATAGTAACCATGGAAACATGAATAATTGTACTTGATTTTCCTTATTGATGACATTCTTCTTAGACTTTGCTTGGGATCATGAACTCTTTTGTATCCATCTTCATAAGTATTATGATCTATAGGATTTTTGGAAGTAAAACTTGATTCTCCTTGTTCATATGTTGCTCCTTTTGACAAGATTTTCAATTTCATTGGCTTCTTTGACATTATAGCATATTTTTTACACATTTCTCCTTCATATCCTATCCCAGATTTTTTTGATAGAGATCTTTGACTTAGTAACATTTTCTAAAATAACTTAGTGCTCTGCTCATTTTCTAGACTTCTTTTCAAATCCTCATTTATCTTCTTTAATTTCTTCTTTATGGACATCATTTCAACTTCCAAATTTTGGAAATCTTCTACTTTGGTTTGCACCTTCATGCAAGTGGCTTCTTCCACTTTTCTATACTCTTCCAATTCCAACTTTAGTTTCTCAATAATCTAATCCAATTCTAGACACTTTTTCTTTAGTTTATTAACAAGTTGATTAGATTTTTCATACTTCATCTTTAGTTCTTCTTTTTCTCTTCTTTCTTTCTTCAATTCATCTAAGGAAACAATCAGTTCATCTTCAAGATAAAATTGTGCTTCCTCTTCATCATTTTCATCATATGACTCATCTTCAACCTCCATGAACTACAACTCATCTCTTTTTGCAACAAAAAATCCTGCATGATATTCTTTCGAGCCAAAAACATTAGAAAAATCATCAAATTTTTTAATAGAATTCTCTTTCTTTTGATGCAAATCTTTCTTCTTTTTAGAAACTTTATTTCTATACCTCTTTCCCATTGTACTCCACCACCAAGATCAATCCAAGTTGATTAAAATTATTTAGGGAACTTGTTGCTCTGATACCACTTGTGGGAGTACAAGACCACTGGGGGGGTGAATCAATGGTCAGATAAAATCAATCACAATGTGAAAATTACAATAGCACATGTGAATTTGAAAATATTGAACCATGCACAAAGTAGCACATCATCAAGGAAACATGAGACACCAAAATTATGAGTGGAAAAACCCTAAAAGGGTGAAAAAAACACCCTGAATAATTGCTTTTATTACTCGAAAGGAAACCAACCCTATTTACATTTAGTGAGCACCAACCCACCAAGAGCACCAACTCTAATTACATTTATTGAGTACCAACCCATCGAGAGAACCAACTCTGATTACATTTAGTGAGCACCAACCGACTGAGAGCACCAAGTCTGATTACATTTAGTGAGCACCAACCCACCGAGAGCACCAACTCTAATTACATTTACTGATCACCAACCCATCAAGAGCACCAACTCTTATTGCATTTAGTAAGCACCAACCCACCGAGAGAACCAACTCTCCTTCAAAGCACCAACCTCGAAAAAACTGAAGTACCAACTCTAGTGGCTAAAGCACCAAATTTGAAAACACCAAATCACCAACTCTAGTGGCTGAAGCACCAACTCCAAAACAATTGAAGCACCAACTCCAGAATTTGCATACAAGAAAATGTATATTATACGGGGTTTCTTTGTTTCACTTCAAACCAATGCTTTAACAAAGTCTCAACATAGATTGCCAAGTTCTTTTAACATCAATCTTACATACAACCAACTCTCACATAACTGTCATGTCTTCAAACACTGACAAACCTGCTTTATCTTATATTTGAGAGAAGTAGACTACTCAAATCACACTATATCTATCAATTCCACTTTGCAAATTTAATACAACATACCTTAGCAAACTGAAGCTACAATTTAATATCATCCATTCATTCTTTCTAACATCATCATACTTTTCTTATGAAAGATACATCAACTTGAATCATTGATTCCCTTCACTCTTCCATCAGGGAACTAAATTATGACTCTTCCACGACCAACTATTTCCAGAGATGAATCACTTGCCAAATACACCTTTCCACCATCATATTTTTCATACTTAGTGAACCAGTCTCTATGAGATGTCATGTGGAAAGATGCTCCAAAATCAATAAGCCATACATCATCTGATGCTTGTGTAGCCAAGGCTGCAATGAAGGCATCTGCATCACTCTAAGAAGAATCATTGTTGGAAGAATTCTTCTTCTTATTTTTCTCCTCTTTACAATCCTTTCAGACATAACCAGGTTGCCCACAATTCCAGTACTTCACCTTGGACTTCTTTCCAAGAGACTTTGATCTCCCTTCTGATTTTGATTTGGACTTCTTGTCCTTCTTGCCTTTTTCTTTTGATCTCCCTCTAACAGCAAGGGCCTCGTTCGCCATCTCAGAAGATTTTCTTCTCATTTCTTCTGATAACAAAGAAGCAACATCTTCCATCTTAAAAGTGGATGTCGTACTCCCAATAGCCATCACCAAGTGATCCCAATAATCTAGCAAAGAACACAACAGTAGCATACAACGATCTTCATCAATCTTCACACCCACATATACTAACTGAGCAATCAACATGTTGAAAGCATTCAAATGATTAGCAATAGATGCTCCTTCTTGCATTTTCAAAGAGTACAACTTCTTCCTCAAGAACAATTTATTTACCACTAGAACTTGCCCTGATAAATAGCTCCTAGTCTTTTCCACAAAGAAGATGTAGTCTTTTCTTCATGAACGCTTAGAAGAATAGAGTATGCTAAATAGAGCCTTATCAACCCCTTTGATTTTTGATCTAGAAGGTCCCAATCCTCTTGCTTCATGCATGTAGGTTTTGTTCCAGACACAACAAACCAAAGATCACAATCAACTAATAGATCTTACATTTTAAGTTTCCACAACTCAAAATTGCTTCCATTGAATTTTTATATTTCAATCTTTCCTGATGTGCTTTCCATCTTAATTTTTAATTCAAATTACCAAACTTCTACAAGAAGTTCCCATTGAAAAGAACTGACACAAAAAAGCCAACATACCCACAAGGATAACACAACTGGCCAGGCTCTGATACCACTTGTAAGGAAAGCTTAGGGGTGGAACAAACTCTCCTAACATCAAAAACTTAGGGAAGAATACAGATATGTCTTTTTATTTTACAATTATAGTTCAATAAGACACACATGAAACGAATAATAGAAAAGAGAAATAACCCATACAAAATTGAACATCATATTTACATGGGAAAACCCTTACGGGAGAAAAACCCACCACACCAAGAAAAGCCTCTTTGTATTACAGTAATGGAAATTACATACAAAGATCAAACTTTACTTTCTGATGTCAAAATAACAACAACAACATCCACTGATGAATCTTGTAGAAAACATTAATCTCACAAACACTCTTAGACAATACATAATGAATTCGCTCATATCAGTCTATGTTTAGTATCAAACAGAAAATCCATCAACCTAACCCTGCAACTATCATCTGTTATGTATATCTCATCTTGTTCATGGTATGTTGATCTTCCACACAAGAATGGTCGCAACTATTCAACTTCCAATGGTTTACATTTCGCTTCTCTCATTGGCTCAGAACACGCCACATAGGGTAGATGTTTAGTCAAAGAAGTTCAAATGGAATCACATGTCAGTGAGACACTAAGCCATGTTTCCCCGATGCAAAAATACCCAATCACATGGTTATCAACAAGACTATCGCTATCGGTAACACTTTGAGAAGTCATTTCAAATTCACCAATTTGTCGGTGAGACTTACACTCTCAACAAGATTTCATACCGACCACAAAACCTTCAGGTAAGAGTCTCTCCGATGACACCATCCACCAATGAAACATTTCCACTACTCGTGCATTTCCAAAACTCCAAGTGGTCCCCACATCCGTCAGCTTGTTTAATCTCAATTGTTCCCCACTATCCTGTGATGGCACTTAGGCTGATCACAATATCACGAGTGACTACTACACGTCTTAATCTGTAAATCCAATCTCAATGATTGCCCACTATCCCGTGATGATGCTTTGGCCGATCACGATATCATGGGTGACTGCCACATGTCCCATCTGATGATGTTGAAGGAGATGAGTTTGATTGACCGTTGACCAATCATCGTCAGATCTCAATGGCTTCCCGCTATCCCGTGATGATGCTTTGGTTGATCACAATATTGCGAGTGACTGCCACGTGTCTTAATCTAATGATACCAAAGAGAATCTGTCAGTCAGGAAATTTCAAAACTTTCAAACTTCTTGACAAGTTTACAAAAGACACAAATGCCACAACAACGAAGGACATCAATCTGTCAGAAAATTCTATAACTTCCAAACTCCGCGATACGGTTCCAAAGTTAACAACTCCAGTGATCGGATGACAATGAGGACTTAATATAGGGTAACTCCACCAAGTCTTAACAGAGATACAAGCCAACAAGTTGAGACACCATATTCCAACATAAAGTTCATGATATAGAGAATAATGGATATACAAATAGATGAATGTTGCAATAAATTCATCTCCTTTGTATCCTTGCACCAATAGAGTAACAAGGGTCCTCCAAAGAAAAATCACAAAAAAAATCTTGACATTCCACGCAACGCAACACGAGGGATCACATCATGTGCAATAAAACACAAATAACACATAAAGAAAACACAATAGGGTGTAAAAAACATGTGAGCCAATTTAAAGAAAATCGTTTACATCCCAATCTTCCTCATCATATATGGAAGGTGAAAAACTAACCAAAGGGACTACAACAAGTGTTGTACAAGGAGCACCTTTAGGTTCAATACATATTGAATCACTCTCATTAGGATAATTCTCATGGTTGCCCACATCTAAATTGATAGACTTTAAGAACAACAAAGCTAACTCATTATGAACATGTTCATCAATATTAGTATCATCATCCTCATCATCCAAGTTTATCACAATGGGAGGTTTAATGATAATGTTTGCTGGATGTTCTTGTTTCATTTTCTATTTTGGTTGGGACATGTAAGGTTTAGTTTCATGTTTCGGTTTTGGTTGTAATTGATCACGATTTTCTTGGTTAGGCTCTTTATCACCAAGTAATGTTTCATTCTTTTCTTCCAACTAATGAGAAATAGCACAATGTCTACACCTACACTCTTTAGAATTTGTGTTTATTCTTGTGCAGTTTCAATTTATGCAGGGGTAAGAGTGGATTTTTACCATCAATCTCTTTTCTTCCCTTAGGGGAGGAATTGAAGGGACCACTATGGGTTAGGAAACCACTATCTTCTTATGTCTATAATTTTTTTTCTCTTTTAGAGGTATAAAGGTAATCATCTAATTGTCTTTTGGTCTTTTATATGATATAGGGGGAGGAACTGCAACATAAATACCTTGTGTGGTTGGAACAAAATTTGCTTTGGCTATGGTTGCATCCATGACTTATGGGATCTACTGGGAACAACCATAGACTTATCATTCTCAAGTGGGATATTGCTAAGGGATAATTCCATTATGTGATTTTCCTTAATTTTTATATGACCAACAAAAAAATATTTAGGAGGCTTAACATGTTCCATAGGTTAAGGCCAAAAGAAATACAATGGAAAGTCTCCACGGGAAGCCAAATGTTTAAACCCACTATGATGAACTGTAAATATATGTTCCTTAAATGGGAACTTTATGCACTTATGAATAAGTTACAAGATGAAATTCATGGAGCATAGACATGGATAACCTAGTTTCACATGGAATTTTACTGACATCGAGATGATGGTAAAAGATACATATAGCTATTTTGGTCCAAATTTAAGTGGAAGAGTTATTGAACTTATAGTAGGGTGAGTGAAACCATCATGATTTTTAGCCATGCTTTCGATTGTTCATAAGAATCTTGATAGAGCTCATGCAAAACAAAGAATTCCTTAGTAATGATATTGTCTATGCACATGACATCAATGAGTATCCCTTATGTAGGGTTGTTGTTAATACATCTGGTGATATAGAGAGGAACACCTAACACATGTATAAATGCATCCATATGTGTGAAAGAAATGTTAGGTAACAAAGTGGTTTGGCCCTTACGAGGTTGAACATCTATTAGAGTAACCATATTATCTAGACCATCATCATCCTTCTTATTAGAAGCTTTCACAAAGTTAGACATATGATTTGTCATTGGATTTGTAAAAAATTGCAAATTTTGATTGGGTGGGGCAACAAACTTGTTTCCCTTATCATCAACATCAACCAAGTGTATATGATTAGAATTGATGAGCTATTACACTTGATGTTTTAAGACACATGGGTATGTGCAGGATCATGATGGGCCAAAAATTGGTGATATGATGCCTGTATGTGTAGGGTATGTCGCTGACGAATTTTTTTTAACCCAAAATTGATGAAATGAAAAGGGTTTTTAAAGGAGATTCTCAAATTTCCACCAATATAAATTATTCTTTACTTTGAATTTAATAAATAATTATTATTCATTTTCTATTTGAATTATGACTAAAGTCCTGATTGATAGGCTAATGGAAAACATCTATAGCTTTCAAATAGTATCACATTTTTTGAATCTGAAACATGCATCAGATTCTAAGCTTCAAATATTATAGGATTAAAAAAGATAAAATTGAATTTCATGAAGTTTTGACCAAGTTAAGGTGGTCAGACATACTAGTTTTGTATATTTTTTAAAATTTATGATAAAAAAATCATAATTAATTATTTACTTGGAAAAAAATTACAAAAAAATAGGCATCACATTGAGACATGAGTCCTCTACTTATATCTAAAATATTATAAAAAAATATTATCATTTTATTGTGGTTAGGGTGGTTAGATAGACACCTACATATTATTTTTTCCCTGAAATTTAAGTACTACTACATTGAAATTTCAAATTTTCACCAAATAGATTTTTTTCTTTCTAAATAAACCTAGTAGTTTAGAAAGTACATCCAATTTTCAATAGATTCTATTCTTACATATTTTTGAAATAATATAGATAACTTATTCAAATTTTTACGCCAAGTTGCCTAACTCTGATTTTTTTGAATTTTTCACCACTTAAGGGTCTATTTTTTCCATGATGATCCTACACATACCCATATATCACTTTGTATCATGTCCATGTGTCTAATGGTATTGGAATAATTCTTTTGGGTTGAAATTTAAAGATAAAGGCTTTTTTGTATCCATAGATATAATCAGAGGCAATTGGATTAGGTTATTACTCAATAATTACAACATTATGGAATGAAGGGAATTGGGAAATTGGGTGAATTGCCTATCTCTTAGCCTAAATTGGTAAGGAGTTGAACTTATGGTTGTGACTTGAGGCTCAATGTTATTAGTTGATTGAGGTGTGCTTATCTTGATAAAGTTTTTTTTCTTCTTAAATGGTCCCTTCATATTGGCTAACTAATATCTAATAATCATGAATAGTAGTACACAAGTGTGTAAAGGATGGATATTTATTAGTAATAACTTTTCTCTAATGATAGGTTGTAAATTTCCTATGAACACCCTTTGAACATCAACATCAACTAAAATTTCCAGTTCTATAAAATTGACCTACAAAATAGAAATATTCCATAGAGAAAAATACATTTCTCAAATTATATTGACCTATCTAGTATCCCTTAACCTATCCATAAAACTAATGGCAACTTCATCTAAGATCTGAATGAATCTTCTTATCCAATACCTTTTGGCAATCAATATTCCAAACACCCCTCAAAATCCAACAACAAAACTTGTCACCCACTCTACATACCAATGCTATGGAATTTCCCCTTCTTCCTCAATCTCACATTTTGGAAGATGAGTCATGTTAAAATTTGACTTCCCACATTTGCATGTTTTATTATTGATGCCCTACTAGAATACTTCCACAAAATATGTTGTTAGATACAATAAAAGTGATCATACTATAAATATTTACCATGTCATCTGGAATCTTTCCATGTAGTTTTTTGTTTGAAATATCCAATGATTCTAATTGCTCTAGCATTCCAAAAGTGATTGGAATATTTCCTATAAGATTTCTCCTTGAGAAGTTCAAAGTGTGGATACCTTTAAGGTTTCCAATTTCTAAAGGAATGGCATCTGATAGTTGATTTGATGATAGATCAATCCAAGTTATAAGTAAAAAAATAGAATTGTAATACATCAATTCTAATCCTTGTTGATCACTTGGACCTCTTCTTTGTAATAATAGGAATAATCACTAGCATTTGAGCTTTTTACTTTTGGATGTGGATCCATCATAGCTGTTAAATTTACTAATTGTGATGGAATGGGCCCAATCAAATAATTATGTGAAATATCTAACACATGCAACTTGGAAAGATTGCTTAATTGATTTGGAATGCACCCTTGGAGTTTATTTGACCTAAAAATAAGTATCATCAACTCAGAGAAGTTTGATAGCCAAAGGGGTATATTTCCCACTAATAAATTACCACCCACATCTAGAATTTGCAAGTTGGAGCAGTTTTGAAGACTTGATGGTAAAATTTCCTTCAACATATTGCCATTGAGTTGTAGTGTCACTGGATAGCTTAGCATTCCTACATGAGCTGGAATCTCCCCAATCAAATTATTCTTTCCCAACTTCAATCTCGTTAAAGAAGAGAAATTTGTCAGCTTGAATGGTATTTTACCAGATAATTTATTCTTTGAGAGGTCTAACACTTGTATGTTTTGTAGAAGACGAATGGTAAAAGGAATACCACCACTTAGATCATTTGTTGAAAATGACAAGAACTTGACGCCTTGTAAAATCATGCCAATCTGTACTTGGATAACATTTGTAAATCCATTTTCTGATAGATCTAGTAGTTGCACATTTGAGGAAGTTGTTGAAGAAATTGGAAGGCAACCCTTAAAATGATTATTATTTAAGTATAAAGAGGAAAATGAACCAATGTGCAAGTTGAAGGGAAAATGTCCTTGGAAATTATTATATGATAGATTCAAATATCGTAGACTGGGTAAATCTCCTAGCCAAGGTGGAGTGTTTCCCCATAGATTATTTTGGGAGATATCCAAAGATTGTAATTCATATTGTGTTGAAAGGAATAAAGGTAGGATACCTTCAATATTACAAGAAACCAATACCAATTCTTGCAGGGAAAATAGAGGTATCCATTTTGGGTCAACTTGGATAGTCAATTTATTATAAGAAAGATAAAGTTCAAGGTGGTTACTAGTGCTTATGAAAGAATCAAGAGAAAACTTACCTTGCAAGTTGTTGGAAGAGAGGTCAATTTTTTCCACATGAGGGAGAAGGGAAATACAAGTGGGAATGGTACCATTTAGTTGATTTCTATTAAGATAAAGTTGTCTTAAGGATGAAACATTACCTAATGAGGAAGGAATTTCACCACCAAGTTTATTGTTGTTGAGGTAGAGATAAGTAAAGAAGAAAGATGACCAATTGAGAAAGTTATACTACTACTAAGCTCATTGTAAGAGAGATCAAGTATAATCAAAGATGAAAGTTGATCAATTGTCAAAGGTATACTAACATTGAGTTCATTGGAAGATAGAAAGCGATAAGTCAAAGATGAAAGTTGATCAAGTGAGGGCGAGATCTCTCCACTCAATGAGTTTCCACTAAGATCAGATAATGATTGAAGAGCATAGATGTTACCAAGGGAAGAAGGAATAATGCCTTCCATCTTTCCCTTAATAAATTCATCCATTGTTTTATACATATCAAGATGGAGAAGGGAGGAAATATTTCCAATACATGGTGGAATGCTCCCTATTGTATTGGTATTTGTCAAATCAAGTGTTGTCAATTGTGGCTATTTTTTGCATAATATATAACCTATATCTCCACTTAATAATGGGTTTCTAGACAAACTAAGCTCTTGCAAATGAGGCATAATTCCCAACCATGATGGCACTATGGAGCTAAGGTCATTTTCATCTAAAATAAGATGAGAGAGGGATGTGAGGTCTTGGATTGCACTGGGTATGTGTCCTAATAGATGGAAATCAACAAGGTTCAAGTAATGGAGATGATGGAGATGAGAAAGTGTTGCTTCTAAATTCCAGCTTGTCATATTTAGCACTACACCTCCAAGAGACAAATATTTTAACTCTTGCAGCTTCTCTATCCACCTTAAATTAGAGCTAAACAAGTAACTTGAGGCCAAGTTCAGGTAAGTCAAGGTGTGTAGGGAGCCAACATCCATAGGAATCTCACCTTCAAATCTGTTGTAAGAGAGATCTAAATACCTCAAATTTTGAAGATCAAATAATTTTGCAAACATTAAACAATTTAATATTAAAAAAAGTGTGTAAAAAATAAAATAATTATTTATTATTATTTTCTAATATAAATGAAATATAAAATTATTATTAATTATTTAACAATTAAAAAATAATATTTAAATAAAACTTCAAATGACAAATCATATTATTATTTTTATAAATGTGAATTTTAAATTCTCCAAATAGAAAATGGCGTAGAAAAGTACCTTTGGGTAGATAAGTGTTTTGTAAATAAAACTACCGTTGAAGTCGCTATGAAGATAATTATAGTAGAAGCGGAGATAAATGACGTGGTTGGAGGATTGGCTGCATTGTACAGCATCCCACTCGCAGCAATTAAACCCCCTCAATTGATTTTTTTTTAAAGCGGTAAAATAATAAAATTAAAAAAATATTTTTCAATTATTTAAGGCATAATAATAAATAAAACAATAAATTTTAAATTTACTTTTAGTAAATAAAATAATAAAATTAATTTAATAGTTTTTGAAATTTTAATTTTCATTAAAAAATGGTGAAGGATTAATCTTATTTTTATTGGTCAAAATTCAGTTTAGATCATTAAATTAGGTGGTGTTTAACAATAATCAAGTTTATCTACATAGAAGATGTTTTCATAAATACTTTTGTGAAAATATTATGATCTTTGAGAGGGATGATTTATGTCATGTTGATGAAGGAATATAACATAGTTGATTTACTTCTCCAACATAAAAATGTGATGATTGTTATATATGCAAAATGAAGTATGCATTTCTCCAAAAAAAATAAAAAAAAATCTTCAATCTATGTTGGAAAGTCTTACCTTCTAGAATACTAATTAAATGAAGTCCACATCTCTTAGGAAAGAAAACAATATAGTCTTGATTTCTAACAAAAATTAAAAAAAGACTAGACTTTAATAATATAGAAACGTGTGATGAGTGTTATGTGAGTTGAACGCACTTTATACTTTTCCATTTTATAAAGAAAAATCTTCAATCTACGTTCAAAAGTCTTACCTTTTAGAATGCCAATTAAATGAAATCAACATCTTATAACAAACAAGAAAATCTTAATCATTGACAAAGAAATTAAATAAAATAGACTTTTATTTTTTTATTTTTAATTAAAAAAATTAAATTAAAATGAATTATGGAGAATAATTTCGCATGTGGGTTATCTTTTCATTATGAAAGAAAAATTATAATATATGATTGTAAAGAAAAGTAAAATTAGTATATCTATATTTAAAAAATATATGTAATGTATGCGAAGAGATATCTTTTAGAAGCACAAACAACATCACTTGTTAAATATGCTACAAATTGATAGAGTAATCTTGTTGCAATTTGCATTACTCTGAATTACATCTCAAAATACATGTTTCATGCTTTTCTCAACCTTAGTTTTTCATCATTGAATCATTACATTCAGATGTATTTCTAAATATGTCTAGTTCCTTACCAAATTTAGATATCAAACAAAGAGGAGAATAGTTTTAACATGACATAAATCTTTGAAATTATTTATGAGTTTTAGGTTAAAATATGGGCATACAACTCAAGTCCATAGTCACAAAAGTGAACCAAAAAAATATAAAATTAGATTTCTAGATCAATGATAAGTTCAAAAATAAATTTATGACAAATAAACTCCTAACATCTAAAAGTGACATTTGATTTTAGGAGATAAGTATATTTACATTTAATTTATTTAAAATTTTACATTTAATTATATTAGATTTCCATATCAATGATAAGTTTAAAAATTCTATCACGACAAATAAATTCCTAACATCCAAAACATGACACCTAAATCAATTTAGAAGATAAATATCTTTATATCTAATTGATTTAAACTTTTACATTTAATTATATTTACCTTTTAAATTACACATCTATCTAAATTAAATCAGAAAAATATATTTACTTAATCTAAAAAAATATTATGTAATAATTTATTTAAACTACTATATAATTATATAAAAAAAACTCAATCACTGTAATAAATTATAAAAATATTATATATCTTAAATTTTATTTTCCTTTATAATTAATTTCTTGGAAAGATAACACATACGAGAATAATCACCATAATTCCTTAACTGTCTATTTTTAATTTTGTTTTAACTAAATAGATGAATTAGATTGTCCACACAATATGCACCCGTCTCACGCATTATTGCAAAAACTATCCTTGAGTTCATAAATAAGATTATAACAAATGAATTTCTAATATCTGAATCAATTTAAGAGATAGAGAATAAAAAAATCATGGGTAGGAGAGTAGAGGAGTTAAAAGGAGCAATAAATAGGATTAAATCACAAAAGAAATTAGATGGAAAAAGTAGACTAATAATATATATAGAGAAATGAAAAAAGAAAGTGTAGGTTTAAACTTGAAAACAAATGGTACACTACCCTTTATAATTTAATGATATATTTTAATTAAACTAATATGTTTTCATTTATAACACATATACTAATACATTATATTAGTGTGATTAGAACTTGATGTAAAAACACACATAGTTAAATCCAAAGCACTTTTACACTTAAGTTTAATGTTAAAAATAAAATATTATTAACTTTTAACACTTTGATTAATTAGATCAATTAAATAAAATTTATAAATTTATTAAACATATTTTTGAATATATATGTTTTAGTATATTTAATGATCCATTTAAACACAAAATATATAATTAGGTCAAGATAGTTACCAACTTATTGTTCAAAAATAATTAATGTTAATTTTTTCTATTTTAAAACATGATAATTACATATATTTTTTGTGGGTTAACAAGTATTCTCTTTAAAAATGTAAATAAAATTTAAAAAATGAAAATAGTTGTAAATAAAATTTAATTAATATTATAATTAGATTACTTTATCACTCTTAGGTTATTTTATTTACTTAAGAGTTGTTTTACTTTTTACTTTAGAACTATTTAAGAATTATTTTATTTTATTTATATTATAGGTGCCTCCAAAAGATATCTCTCCAAGTTAGTCAACAAAGATTTGAAAAACATGAATTTCATCATTATTTTGTTGTTTTGTTTTATTTTATTAATACAACTCTATGGCCATCATGGTTTTAACATGAGTTTGAATGAGTCATTCTTTACTATCTAGACTTAACTTTATAATCTCTCAGTTGTACAATTAGCCATTTTTAGATTCATTACATACATATATTTTTTTTATCACAAACCTCGTTAGTTAATTTAATATTTTTCTATTTTCTCCATGTTTTTGATAAGTGCTATACCCTTTACATAGAGAGTCCAAAGGGCCAAAAGAAGAATAGTTCAAACCAACTGAACTAGAGGTCTATTTTCTTTATGTTAACTTATTTATGTTTTTTATATTAATGTCAACTGATTTATTTATTCACTTGATAAGTGGTAATAAAATAAAATTTAAAATATATTTTTTCAATTATTTAAAGTATAACAATAAATAAAATAAATAAAATTTAAATTTAGTTTTAGTAAATAAAATAATGAAATTAATTTTATTGTTTTTCAAATTTTCATTTTCATTAAAAATGATAAATGATTATCTTATTTTTATTGGTCAAAATTCAGTTTTGATCATTGAATTATATGATGTTTAACAATAACCAAGTTTATCCATATAGAAGATGTTTTCACAATTTTTTTATTGAAAATAAGATGCATAAATTTAAAGGGGTCAATTTTTTTAAGTGAAAAAATCAATACTAAGATAAATTATAATATATATGCATTCCTTACTATTTAGAAATGAAGCTAGTGTGATGTTGAAGATAATTTAGACAAGTACTACATAGTGGTCAGTATCTATTTCTAAAATGTTAGAGGAAAAGAAATGTATAAAAGATCTAAAAAAATAAAAATTTAAAACATGAATTTGTCTTTCTAAATTTACATTTAATAAGATTGAATGATACAATTATATACTTGCAAACTTCAATTTTTCCAAAATAATTATTTAATATATTTTATATTCATTAAAATTAAAATTAATCATTTACTACAATAGTTACTCTAACACATTCCAACAAACTTATTCACACCCAATTTATTTATTTATTTTTAATATATTATTGTTTTACACTTTATCTTTATAATGAATATAAGAAGTATAACGTAAGGCTTTGCATTGTACTTAAAGTTACATATTTTATAAATTCTACCATTAAGTCTTTTGCTCTCATATTGTATAGATATTTCTATTTCTACATTATCACTCCCTTATTTTATGATATACTTCCTTGTCTTATCTGCTCATTAATATCTTCCATAGGACCTTAATGACATGGGCAATACTGAACAACCTCTTGTAGGTTGTATGTTGCACTCTTGAGCATATGCATACTACCACATAGGCCTTTTCAGTGTTTGTCAATAGTTTGTCATACTTTGGTTAATGTTCATGGTAGATTGGTTCAAAAAGCCCACACGTTCTAACCTTTAATCCATGCATATTATTCAATTCGAATATTGGCATTTGTAAGCAATTACCACTTGCTCAATTGGATTCTTAATAAGAAAACAAAATTATAAATAAATTTAAATTATGTCTCCCAAACGATGCTTGTGATTTTATGAGGGGAGAAACGTGAGTTTGAATTTGTCAATTCTTATTTTCTACAAACTTTATTTCTTTCCTTTCAGATCATGTGATAATCTTTACATCAATATCATCATTTATTATCTCTAAGTGTGATTTTTCTTGCTTGTGATTTTATGAGGTGAGAAATGTGAGTTTGAATTTGTCATTTTTACATTCATAAATTTTATTTCTTTTTTTCTAAGATCATGTGATGATCTTTACATCAATATCATTTATTATTTTTTAAATTTTTACATAAATTTTACTTCTTTTCTTTCAAGATCATGTGATGATCATTTACATTAATATCATCCATCATTTATTAATGTTTGTTGTTTCATTTCTTTTGTGGTTTTACATCAATATCATCATTTTTTAATTTTTACTTCTCATCTTTTCTCTTGTTTTCAATCAATATCATCATTTATTAATTTTTGTTTTTTTATCTATGTTCTTTATTTATTGACTTCATAAATAATAAGAAAACAAATTTTAAAAATATATTTTTTCATTTAATTAATGTATAATACTCAACAAACTAATTAAATTTTAAATTTACTTTTAGTCAAATATTTATTTTTCCTTAAAAAAAATGGCAAATAGTTATCTTATCTTTATTGGTCAAAATTTAGTTTAGACCATTGAATTAGGTATTTATTGATTTCATTCAATTCAGTAACGTAATCACAAGTAAGCAAAATTAAGTGCAACTTGGTAGTAAGAACTGCAAAACATGACTAGTCAAAATGCTAGACTAGTTTTATTCTTGTAAATTATTTTGTTTTGTCCAATACCATAAAAAGAAAAAATACTTGGTAGTAAGAAAACAAAATTACAAATAAATTGTTAATGACCAATAAATTTCGTCTCCAAAATGAAGTTAAGTGATTCTCCTTGCTTGTGATTTTATGAGGTGAGAAACTTGAGTTTGAATTCGCCATTTTTTACTTTTGCACAAACTTTATCTCTTTTCTCTAGGATCATGTGATAGATCTTTACATCTGTATCATCATTTATTATCTCCCAATTTTCTTTGCTAGTGATTTTATGAGGTGAGAAATGTGAGTTTGAATGAGTCATTTTTTACTTTTCACACAAACTTTATCTCTTTTCTCTTTACATCAATATCATCATTTATTATCTCCCAAATGAAGTGAAGTGATTTTTCTTGCTTGTGCTTTTTTGAAGTGGGAAACATGAGTTTGAATTTGTCATTTTCTACTTCCTCACAAACTTTATCTCTTTTCTCTGGGATCATGTGATGATCTTTACATCAATTTCATCATTTATTAATTTTTTAAATTTTTACACAAACTTTATCTCTTCTCTTTCAAGATCATGTGATGATCATTTACATTAATATCATCCATCATTTATTAATTTTTGTTGTTTCATTTCTTTTGTGATTTTACATCAATATCATCATTTATTAATTTTTTCTTTTCATCTCTTCTCTTGTTTTCAATCAATTTCATTATTTATTAACTTTTGTTTTTCATCTATGTTCTTTTTTCCAAGATCAATTGATTTATTTATTGACTTGATAAATAATAAAAAATATATATTTTAAAATATTTTTTTCCATTTATTTAATATTTTTGATAGATGGGAAAAAAGGTTTTGAATGGACCCGAAACCATCAGGACTTATGGGGGTCCCAAACCCACATCAAGATGAACAAGCTGCTCAAAAGATAAACTCAAAAACAACTAGCAGCAAACCAGGGACACAGAAAGATAGCAACCAGCCAAAAGCCAATAGGTTGCCAAGAACAGCATTAAGAAATCACAAGAATCTTGACTTTGTTGGTTTTGACGGGCCCAACAACCCACTACACTCCATTGTTATAGACAAGACCATCAGCCCACAACACAAGGTTTTGACAGGGACCTCAAACCCACACCTATGGATTTTGAGGGGATCCACAACCCAGACCATCTAGGTTTTGACAGGGACCTTAAACCCAATACAACTTTTCACAGTACAAATTAGGATCAAAGCTCCACCAGTAGAAGTAGCAGAGTCCAACAAAGCACCCCTTCCATCTTCATAGGAAAGGTAAACATAGAAGCACAAAGCTCCAACAGTAACCTTCAAAAGTTGTTTATTCTTTCCACCTCTATAGAAAAGAAAACCCAGCTTCTCGTAGCTACAACTGTCAATAATCATGGGGTTGAAAGTCTCAAAGATCTGCTTCCAAATCAATATCTCCGCCTCCATAGAAGATAAATAAAAGAGCGCAACATGTAGGTTCCCATCAAAACCCAAACCACCATAAAATAGGGCTTTAATAGCCCCCCAACATCTTTTCCAAACACCACAAGCTACATCCCACTCTGCCTTTATAGGAGAACAGTTACTTCCAGCCACATCCATCTCCCCCTCAATAGAAGATAGGACCACCTCCATAGGAAAGACCAGAAAAACCCAAGGATGCACCAAAAGAGGCTTGAAAAGCAAGGCCATGGAACCAAGAAGGCGAGGAACAAATAAACCCCCACTGCAACAAAACCCAGAGGTCAGAAGAAATAAACATAGAAACACAGACCCCATCCTAAAAAGGAAAGCACCCCAAAGAGGCCCCGAAGGACTCCAAGGCAGAAGCACCTCTCCCAATAAAACAAACATCGCTTCAGGGAACAAGGAGAGACAAGAAATAAAGAAACCAACATTTTCCTACCAAAGGGACAGAGCTGAAGCAAAAGCAGACAAAGCAACCCTAAGATAAACAAACAAAGAACTCTCCCAGTCAGAGTTGAAATAGCCACTAGATATCCCAACAGAAAAAACACAAGCAACAAAACCCCCAAGCAATAATAGGAAACCAGATGAGAACAGGGGCCAAGAAGGGGCTGAGAAACTACCAAAAATCTGTGAAACGGACTAAGAACAAACAATGGCAACTGAAACCCGGGTAAAAGCAAGAAGTTGAGTACACAAAGAGGGGAAATTTCGGGCAACAAATTTTTTTTTGCATAAAACGCGTATGCGTTACGGAACAGGTACCCAAACCTAAATCCGAACGCGTACGCGCTCAGCAATGGGTACGCGAGCCTAAAACGCGTATGCGTTATGAAACGCGTATGCGTTACAAACGCGTACGCATTTAATAATGCGTACGCGTTCAAAATGCATACGTGTTTCGAAACGCGTACGCGTTTTCAAAAAGTATTTATTTTTTAAAATAAGTTGTTTGCTTTTCATTTTATCCACTGCCTTTGGCGAATTGAGAGAAGCCATTCAAGAGCACGTACGCGTTTGGAGGCTGTTGCTTCGAGCACATTTCGACTGTCACCTCCTCCCGTCAACACACCTGACCTTTGAGACCTCCAGGTTGGTTGATTTCTGCCCTTTTTTGCTTTGTATCTTATTTTTTTGTTTTTTAATTAGTATTTAAGTTTTTTTTTGTTTAATGCATTTTATTTCAATTTTTAATAGTTTTAAATTGCATTTAAAAAATAAATAACGTTAAATTGTAAATTGAAAACCATAAAATCTAAACCTAAATTGGACATAACTTAGAAATCTAAACCCTAAAACGTAAAACTAGAAACCTCTTAGAGACCTCTCTCCCCTTAGGTGAGCTAAAACTAGAAACCCTAATACAATTTTAATAGTTCTTGTGTGTCATTTTGATATTCTATTAGCCTATCCAATTACATCATTAGTAACTAGACAATCCATAACATCTTCCTCTAAATTCTTTCTATCAACTAGATCACATTTAAGAATAGGTTAGAGTCAGGGTTTAATTACAATTATAATTTAATAGGTTACATTTAGAATTAGTTTTTTCATTATAATTAGGGTTAATATTGGAATTAGGATAACAAATATAGTTAGAATTATGATTAGGGTTAAAATTAGAATTAGGGTTAGAGTTAGGGTTAGGTTTAGAATTAGGATAAGGGTTAAGATTAAATTAAGGTTAGGTTTATGGCTAGGGTTGGGGTTAGATTATTGGTTAGGGTTAGAGTTAGGCTAAGGTTTCAATTAGGGCTAGGGTTTAATTAGGGTTATAATTCAATTATAGTTAGGATTGAATTAGGGTTAAGGTTCAATTAGGGTTATATTTAAGATTTTATTTCTTTTAGGGTTAGGTTTAAGGTTAGGTTAGGGTTAGGTTTGATTAGGGTTAGAGTTAGATTCATAGTTCAATTCTATCTCTAATCATAACCCTAACCCTAACCCTAATTCTATCTCTAAGCTTAACCCAAACCCTAATCTTAACCCTAACACTAACCTTCACCATAACCCTAATCCCCACCATAACTCCAATTCTTATTGTTACCCTATCCATAACCCTTAATCTAATTTTAACCCAAACACTAACCCTAACCCTAACTCAATCTCTAATCATAACCCTAACCTTAACCATAATTTTATCTCTAACCTTAACCCTAACCATAATTTTAACCCTAGCTCTAACCTTAACCATAACCCTAACCCCAAAACTAACTCTAGTTCTTACTCTTACCCTAACCTGAACCCTATCCTCAACCCTAACTCATGTTTTAACCTTAACCCCAATCGTAACTCTAATTTTTACCCTTTTCCTAACCATAACCCTAAACCTATGCCCAAAAAATAACTCTAATTTTAACCCAAACCTAACCCTAATTCTAACTCTAACCCTAACCCTAACCCCAATATTAAGCCTAACCCTCACCTTATCCCTAACCCTAACCCTAACCCTAATTATCTATAACCCTAACCCTAACTCCAATCTTAAGCCTAACCCTAAACTTATCCCTAACCCTAACCCCAACCCTAACTCTAATTTGTACACAAATTACAAACCATAGGTTCCAAGAGAGACACTTAAAACTTATAAAAAATAGGTATTGTAGGAGTCACTTGGATAATAATTCAATGTATCTTAATTACTATCCCTATATGGAATTTCTCATGATTGATTTATGAATTTTCATCCATTAACTATATATGGAAATAAATGGGGTTCCCTCCTCTAATCTCTAGTGATAGGAAAATATGGTGTCCAATCTATTCAAGTAAAATTAATGGATAAACAAGAATACCACTCTCAATCTTAGGATTTAATTAAATAGCTATCTTTTAATTTCTTTCCTTTTTACAAGCTCCAAAATAAACCTACATGTACAAACCTTTTTATCAATGCCACTTTAAAATTACATTCTTTATTATATAACACTAGTGGCCCCATAACTAGGGCACTCATAACATACTTAAGGAGAAACAATATAGATTAATAGAAAAATATTTGAATCAGTGAAAATATATGAGAGAAGCCTTATCTTTTGAAAAATGTTTCAATATGGTAAGAAGTTCCATCTACAAGAAATGAGCAAGGAATATAGAAAGTGAAGAATAGGGAGATAAAAAGTAAGCTAAAAAACTTTATGCACCTAAGTTTGATTGTAGTGACAAGATTTTTCTCAGGCCCAGTTGGAGAAATTAGAGACTTACTTCACCCTCAACCCCATAAAGAAAAAATATGCAATAAAATCTGCCTCTTTACATTTAGAAGGTGCAAGAGAGGTCTTCAATGATTTTCAATATTTTTCATCACTTGTTCTACTAACCTTCTGTTTTTATTCAACTCTCATTTATAGTTCTTAAGTGACTATCGGTTTCTATTCAACTCTCATTTATAATATGAATTTTTAATGCTATGATTTTTTAATGTTATAAATTGAATGGTCTTCAAATGAAATATATTTTGAATTTGTGCATGTTCAATGTGATTTTTAAATAACTTTGAAATTGTGTGCATTATTTAATTAGTTTGTTGATATATATTTTTTAATTGTTTAACATGCAGTTGCCATATCATTTCTCGTCCATGGATCCACTTTTCACTTTAGAGGATTTCATGCCTAATCCAGAAATTCCTATAGATCCTGGTGCACACCCCACCCCACCACATGAGGATATGCCTCACTCACCTCCGCATTCTCCACCACCTGACCCCCCACCCCCTCCTCCATTTGACCAAAATCAACTAAGAGAGAATATTCGAGCCAACTTAGTTGTGATTCAAGGGAACATAGATCTCATAAAAAATGAGACTAGAATCCCTCCACATCTCGCACGGTTTGCATCTACGATGCAAACTATTGTCGATTCTGTTCGATCTATCGATGTGGACCTAGATAGGTTCCATCAATGGAGAGAAGAGAGGAGACAATTCTATGCAGATGGGCTGTCATATAAAGAAATCAATGACCTAAAAATCACTAAACAAGCTATGTGCCAATATTTTGTGAACCCCCAAACAAACGAACCAATACCACCCACAAAAAAAAGAATTTCAATTTTATGGTGTAGGCACCCGCAGATAGCTGCAAATTTTTGGGAGAGATGGTGGATGGTGTTTGATACTCCACCACATGGCAACAGTGAGGTGCCCTTATATTTTTTGAGAAAGTTATGGGCTGAGTTTGAGTTGGGTAAAAAACCCAACTATTTTGATATGAGGTCATTTCAGGGAGCTGGGCGTGGCATGCCCCAACATAGACTAGGAGCACGTGTCGATCCTCAGCGACGTGCTCCAGTTGCGCCTCTTGTTCCTCCTCCTTCTCCTGGTATTCCCGCTGCATTTCAGCAGCAAACCATGTTATCTACACTAGGAGCATTGAGTTCACTTTCAGGACATCTCACTCAGCAGACTACACACGCGGCCACTGAAGTGGCCAATACAGAGCATGGAGGCTCGGGCTATAGGGATACTCAGACATCCACTTCAGGTGAGGCACATGCATCTGGGGCGGGATCATACCTAAATTTACTATATTCTGAGGATCGTCCCACACAGGTATGTTCATCTTTTGAACTTAAATTTAATTCAAGTTTGAAATGTAAAAAATTCATGTAAATAATAACATCAAACTATATATATAATATAATATTAATTCAATAATTTTGTGTTTGGTGTATAGACACATGATGACGTGATGCCCGAAACTCAATATCATCATCGTGTGTATATGTCGAGTGCTGTAGATTTGGGCTCACCTTTTCAACAGGTACTTGAACCAAAATATATTAAATAATTTGTGTGTCCATATATATATATATTTTAATTTGAATTTGTACACATGTGTGAATTGATATATTATATCTAGATGCAGGGAAGTCATACTATTCCTAGTATTGACGAGCCACAAGTTACAGTGGTGAGCGCTCCTGAGACATCATCAGCTCAGGTGCGTGCTTTCAAAAGTTTGTTAAGTTTAAATTAAATACACATCATAGATCTAATTTAATTTTTACATTTACATACACATGTGTGAATGATCTATATGAACTGTTGTACATCTATATGTAGGGATTTGATGAGATAACCATGGCGGGCCGCGCACCTGAGACATCATTGACATCTATTCATGGGCAATCTCAGGTGCGTGATCATGAGGTCATATCATTCGAGGTTGTAAACTTTACTTTAAATCTCCTATACAATTTTTACGAACATTTTATATATATATATATATATTCAAGGTTTTCACATATTGTTTGCTTTATATGAATATGCAGGATATAGTGGATCAGGCATTTGCATCTTCTCAACAGACAGTTATGTTACCTGTTGAAGAAAATGTGCCAGTTGATTCACATGACCATATGGTAATTTATGCATACTAGAAATCATTTTTAATATATTTAGTCGATATTTAATTAGTTTTTTTATCTAAAAGTTTATATTTTCAATTTTAAATATGTTTAATTATATCAAAATTTCTAAATAAATTTAAATCTAATTTCGAGTTTCTTGAACTCTTTTACAGCATGATGCAAGTACATCTAGTCAACGTGGAACAAAGAGGAGACTTGATTTGACCGATCAGCCTGAGAGTTAGATAGTTTTATATTTTATGGACTACAAACCTCTAGTTTCATTTCAATATATGTGTTGGACTTGACATATAAATCTTATGGACTATGTAGATCTCTAGTTTTATTTTGAACATGTTATTATCATATATGTGTGCTTATTTATATCAGTTGACTTTAATATGTTGTGAATATATGTAGTCAATTATGAGATCATGTTATCTTCATTTTCATAATTATATGCATTTATATACATATCTATATATTTATATTTTATCAAATTTTCAAGTAATACATGCACTATATAATAATTCTTATCTAGAATCAAATTTCATATATATATATAACTTATCAGATGGTTAGGTGACAAATTAAAACATTCCTTAAATAGTTTCTTAAATCATATTCATAATAAATTAAGGGCAAGTAATTCTAACTATTTTCCAATTACATAGCAAATATTTGAATCAATAAAAAAAAAACCATCTCCTTGTATGTATATTTAATGTATAATCTATACAATTGAATAATTATATAAAATGTGGTAAATAGAAGACACATGAAATATGTATAATCTATAGAATTTGAATAAGATATTTAAAAAGTGACATCGAACAAACATATATAATGTACATCAAGAAGTTTAATGTACAACTATATAACATGATGAAACATATATGTGCATGTAGATACAATTAAAGCTTATCAACTTTTAGGTGAATACCAAAAATTGATATTTACATAGTCTCCAGATAAAATAGTTTTTCAGTTCAACAATCACATTGTAGACCGACTTGATGAGAACTTGCAAAAATAATTAATGTAAGTAACTACAATTTTTACGAGTCATTTAAGTAAAAAATTCATGCAAGAAAAGAACTGCATATAGTAAATTCCATACAAATTCAAATGATGTTAGCCATAGGATGGATTAAGGGGACCTAAGAGGTTGGATTAAGGGGATGAAAGAGGGTGGATTAAGGGGAGTTGATAAAATGAGTTAAAGTGATGTAAGAGGGTGGATTAAGGGGGAGTTGAGAGAATGAGTTGAAAGAATGTAAGAGAGTGGATTAAGGGGATGCAAGAGGGTAGATTAAGGGGAGCTGATAGAATGAGTTGAAGGGATGCAAGAGGGTGGATTAAGGGGAGTTCATAAAATGAGTTAAAGGGATGCAAGAGAGTGGATTAAGGGGAGTTGATAAAATGAGTTAAAGTGATGTAAGAGGGTGGATTAAGGGGGAGTTGAGAGAATGAGTTGAAAGGATGTAAGAGAGTGGATTAAGGGGATGCAAGAGGGTAGATTAAGGGGAGATGATAGAATGAGTTGAAGGTATGCAAGAGGGTGGATTAAGGGGAGTTCATAAAATGAGTTAAAGCAATGTAAGAGAGTGGATTAAGGGGATCGAAGAGGGTGGATTAAGGGGAGTTGATAAAATGAGTTAAAGTGATGTAAGAGGGTGGATTAAGGGGAGTTGATAATACGAGTTAAA